>CAJUWN010000874.1:0-26673 GCA_910589765.1 Avena atlantica | reverse complement strand
AAAACCCGATACATGTTTGAGAGTTATGCCTAAAAACTCGTCGTTTTCGTGTTTTATGGTCATTTTCATGAGTTATTGCCCACAGTTTTTGGGTTTCAGCCGGATTTGCATGTCTCGAAAGAACCCTGACTGTTTGAGAGATATGACCAGAAAACTCGCCGTTCTTGCATTTTATGGCCGTTTTCATGAGCTATGGCCCACTGTTTAGGTGTTCTAGGGTGATTTACAATGACCTTCCGACCTAATACATGTTGGAAATATATGACCAGAAACTCGTCGTTTTCTTGTTTTGTGGCCGTTTTCATGAGCTATTGCGCACAGTTTTATGGTTATAGGGCATTTAAACCAACCTTACGACCCGATACATGTTTTGTGAGTTATGCCTAAAAACTCGTCGTTTCGTCGTGTTTTATGGTCATTTCATGAATTATTGCCCACAGTTTTGGGGTTTTAGCCGGATTTGCATGTCTCGAAAGAACCCTGATATGTTTGAGAGATATGACCAGAAACTCGCCGTTCTCGCGTTTTATGGCCGTTTTCATGAGCTATTGCTCACAGTTTTTGGGTTCTAGGGAGATTTACAACGACTTTAAGACCCGATACATGTTGAGAGTTATGCCTAAAAACTCGTTTTTTTCGTGTTTATGGCCATTTTTATGAGTTATTGCCCACGGTTTTTGGTTCCAATTGGATTTGCAAGGCATGTAAGACCCGTTACATTTTTGAGATATAGACTAAAAACTCGTAGTTTTCGTGTTTTATGGCCATTTTCATGAGCTACTGCCCACTATTTAGGGGTTCTAGGGCGATTTACAATGACCTTGCGACCTGATACATGTTGGAAAGATATACCCAGAAATCGTCGTTTTCTTGTTTTATGGCCGTTTTCATGAGCTATTGCCCACAGTTTTATGGTTCTAGGGCTATTTAAAGCAACCTTAAGATCCGATACATGTTTGAGAGTTATGCCTAAAAACTCGTCGTTTTCGTGTTTTATGGTCATTTTCATGAGTTATTGCCCACAGTTTTGGGTTTCAGCCGGATTTGCATGTCTCGAAGAACCCTGACATGTTGAGAGATATGACCAGAAACTCGCCTTTTCTTGCATTTTATGGCCGTTTTCATGAGCTATGCCCACTGTTTAGGTGTTCTAGGGTGATTTACAATGACCTTCCGACCTAATACATGTTGGAAAATATGACCAGAAACTCGTCGTTTTCTTGTTTTGTGGCCGTTTTCATGAGCTATTGCGCACAGTTTTATGGTTATAGGGCTATTTAAACCAACCTTAAGACCCGATACATGTTTTGTAGTTATGCCTAAAAACTCGTCGTTTTCGTGTTTTATGGTTATTTTCATGAGTTATTGCCCACAGTTTTTGGGTTTTAGCCGATTTGCATGTCTCGACGAAACCGTGATATGTTGAGAGATATGACCAGAAACTCTCCGTTCTCGCGTTTTATGGCCGTTTTCATGAGCTATTGCTCACAGTTTTGAGGTTCTAGGGAGATTACAACGCACTTTAAGACCCGATACATGTTTGAGAGTTATGCCTAAAAACTCGTTTTTTTGTGTTTATGGCCATTTTTATGAGTATTGCCCACGGTTTTTGGTTCCAATTGGATTTGCAAGGCATGTAAGACCCGTTACCTTTTGAGATATATGATAAAACTCGTAGTTTTCGTGTTTTATGGCCATTTTCATGAGCTACTGCCCACTGTTTAGGGGTTCTAGGGCGATTACAATGACCTTCCGACCTGATACATGTTGGAAAGATATGACCAGAAATTCGTCGTTTTCGCGTTTTATGGCCGTTTTAATGAGCTATTGCCACGGTTTTATGGTTCTAGGGCTATTTAAAGCAACCTTAAAACCCGATACATGTTTGAGAGTTATGCCTAAAAACTCGTCGTTTTCGTGTGTTTTATGGTCATTTTCATGAGTTATTGCCCACAGTTTTTGGGTTCAGCCGGATTTGCATGTCTCGAAAGAACCCTGACATGTTTGAGAGATATGACCAGAAACTCGCCGTTTCTTGCATTTTATGGCCGTTTTTATGAGCTATGGCCCATGTTTAGGTGTTCTAGGGTGATTTACAATGACCTTCCGACCTAATACATGTTGGAAATATATGACCAGAAACTCGTCGTTTTCTTGTTTTTGGCCCTTTTCATGAGCTATTGCGCACAGTTTTATGGTTCTAGGGCTATTTAAACCACCTTAAGACCCGATACATGTTTGAGAGTTATGCCTAAAAACTCGTGTTTTCGTGTTTTATGGTCATTTTCATGAGTTATTGCCCACAGTTTTTGGGTTTCAGCCGGATTTGCATGTCTCGAAAGAACCCTGACATGTTTGAGAGATATGACCAGAAACTCGCCGTTCTCGCGTTTTATGGCCGTTTTCATGAGCTATTGCTCACAGTTTTGGGGTTCTAGGGCGATTTACAACGACTTTAAGACCCGATACATGTTTG
Organism: Avena atlantica; assembly: GCA_910589765.1. Taxonomy (NCBI): domain Eukaryota; kingdom Viridiplantae; phylum Streptophyta; class Magnoliopsida; order Poales; family Poaceae; genus Avena; species Avena atlantica. Next base: position 24,197 of record CAJUWN010000874.1, on the reverse strand, counting down.
AGAGTTATGCCTAAAAACTCGTTTTTTTCGTGTTTATGGCCATTTATATGAGTTATTGCCACGGTTTTTGGTTCCAATTGGATTTGCAAGGCATGTAAGACCCGTTACATTTTTGAGATATATGACTAAAAACTCGTAGTTTCGTATTTTATGGCCATTTTCATGAGCTACTGCCCACTGTTTAGGGGTTCTAGGGCGATTTAATGACCTTCCGACCTGATACATGTTGGAAAGATATAACCAGAAACTCGTTGTTTTCTTGTTTTATGGCCGTTTTCATGAGCTATTGCCCACAGTTTTTATGGTTCTAGGCTATTTAAAGCAACCTTAAGATCCGATACATGTTTGAGAGTTATGCCTAAAAACTCGTCGTTTTCGTGTTTATGGTCATTTTCATGAGTTATTGCCCACAGTTTTTGGGTTTCTGCCAGATTTGCATGTATCGAAAGAACCCCTGACATGTTTGAGAGATATGACCAGAAACTCGCCGTTCTCGCGATTTATGGCCGTTTTCATGAGCTATTGCTCACAGTTTTGGGGTTCTAGGGAGATTTACAACGACTTTAGACCGATACATGTTTGAGAGTTATGCCTAAAAACTCGTTTTTTTGTGTTTATGGCCATTTTTATGAGTTATTGCCCACGGTTTTTGGTTCCAATTGGATTTGCAAGGCATGTAAGACCCGTTACATTTTGAGATATATGACTAAAACTCGTAGTTTTCGTGTTTATATGCCATTTTCATGAGCTACTGCCCACATTTAGGGGTTCTAGGGCGATTTACAATGACCTTGCCGACCTGATACATGTTGGAAAGATATACCAGAAACTCGTCGTTTTCTTGTTTTATGGCCGTTTTCATGAGCTATTGCCCACAGTTTTATGGTTCTAGGGCTATTTAAAGAAACCTTAAGATCCGATACATGTTTGAGAGTTATGCCTAAAAACTCGTCGTTTTTCGTGTTTTCATGGTCATTTTCATGAGTTATTGCCCACAGTTTTTGGGTTTCAGCCGGATTTGCATGTCTCGAAAGAACCCTGACATGTTTGAGAGATATGACCAGAAACTCGCCGTTCTCGCATTTTATGGCCGTTTTCATGAGCTATGGCCCACTGTTTAGGTGTTCTAGGGTGATTTGCAATGACCTTCCGACCTAATACATGTTGGAAATATATGACCAGAAACTCGTCGTTTTCTTGTTTTGTGGCCGTTTTCATGAGCTATTGCGCACAGTTTTATGGTTATAGGGATATTTAAACCAACCTTAAGACCCGATACATGTTTGAGAGTTATGCCTAAAAACTCGTCGTTTTCGTGTTTTATGGTCATTTTCATGAATTATTGCCCACAGTTTTGGGTTTAGCCGGATTTGCATGTCTCGAAAGAACCCTGATATGTTTGAGAGATATGACCAGAAACTCGCCGTTCTCGCGTTTTATGGCCGTTTTCATGAGCTATTGCTCACAGTTTTGGGGTTCTAGGGCGATTTACAACGACTTTAAGACCCGATATATGTTTGAGAGTTATGCCTAAAAACTCGTATTTTTCGTGTTTATGGCCATTTTTATGAGTTATTGCCCACGGTTTTTGGTTCCAATTGGATTTCAAGGCATGTAGGACCCGTTACATTTTTGAGATACATGACTAAAAACTCGTAGTTTTCGTGTTTTATGGCCATTTTCATGAGCTACTGCCCACTGTTTAGGGGTTCTAGGGCGATTTACAATGACCTTCCGACCTGATACATGTTGGAAAGATATGACCAGAAATTCGTCGTTTTCGTGTTTTATGGCCGTTTTAATGAGCTATTGCCCACGGTTATGGTTCTAGGGCTATTTAAAGCAACCTTAAAACCCGATACATGTTTGAGAGTTATGCCTAAAAACTCGTCGTTTTCGTGTTTTATGGTCATTTTCATGAGTTATTGCCCACAGTTTTTGGGTTTCAGCCGGATTTGCATGTCTCGAAAGAACCCTGACATGTTTGAGAGATATGACCAGAAACTCGCCGTTCTTGCATTTTATGGCCGTTTTCATGAGCTATGGCCCACTGTTTAGGTGTTCTAGGGTGATTTACAATGACCTTCCGACCTAATACATGTTGGAAATATATGACCAGAAACTCGTCGTTTTCTTGTTTTGTGGCCGTTTTCATGAGCTATTGCGCACAGTTTTATGGTTATAGGGCTATTAAACCAACCTTAAGACCCGATACATGTTTGTGAGTTATGCCTAAAAACTCGTCGTTTTCGTGTTTTATGGTTATTTTCATGAATTATTGCCCACAGTTTTTGGGTTTAGCCGGATTTGCATGTCTCGACAGAACCGTGATATGTTGAGAGATATGACCAGAAACTCTCGTTCTCGCGTTTTATGATCGTTTTCATGAGCTATTGCTCACAGTTTTGAGGTTCTAGGGAGATTTACAACGACTTTAAGACCCGATACATGTTTGAGAGTTATGCCTAAAAACTCGTTTTTTTCGTGTTTATGGCCATTTTTATGAGTTATTGCCCACGGTTTTTGGTTCCAATTGGATTTGCAAGGCATGTAAGACCCGTTACATTTTGAGATATATGAATAAAAACTCGTAGTTTTCGTGTTTTATGGCCATTTTCATGAGCTACTGCCCACTGTTTAGGGGTTCTAGGGCGATTTACAAGACCTTCCGACCTGATACATGTTGGAAAGATATGACCAGAAATTCGTCGTTTTCGCGTTTTATGGCCGTTTTAATGAGCTATTGCCCACGGTTTTATGGTTCTAGGGCTATTTAAAGCAACCTTAAAACCCGATACATGTTTGAGAGTTATGCCTAAAAACTCGTCGTTTTCGTGTTTATCGTCATTTTCATGAGTTATTGCCCACAGTTTTGGGTTTCAGCCGGATTTCATGTCTCGAAAGAACCCTGACATGTTTGAGAGATATGACCAGAAACTCGCCGTTCTTGCATTTTATGGCCGTTTTCATGAGCTATGGCCCACTGTTTAGGTGTTCTAGGGTGATTTACAATGACCTTCCGACCTAATACATGTTGGAAATATATGACCAGAAACTCGTCGTTTTCTTGTTTTGTGGCCGTTTTCATGAGCTATTGCGCACAGTTTATGGTTATAGGGCTATTTAAACCAACCTTAAGACCCGATACATGTTTGTGAGTTATGCCTAAAAACTCGTCGTTTTCGTGTTTTATGGTTATTTTCATGAATTATTGCCCACAGTTTTGGGTTTTAGCCGGATTTGCATGTCTCGAAAGAACCCTGATATGTTTGAGAGATATGACCAGAAACTCGCCGTTCTCGCGTTTTTATGGCCGTTTTCATGAGCTATTGCTCACAGTTTTGGGGTTCTAGGGAGATTTACAACGACTTTAAGACCCGATACATGTTTGAGAGTTATGCCTAAAAAACTCGTTTTTTCGTGTTTATGGCCATTTTTATGAGTTATTGCCCCAGGTTTTTGGTTCCAATTGGATTTGCAAGGCATGTAAGACCCGTTACATTTTTGAGATATATGACTAAAAACTCGTAGTTTTCGTGTTTTATGGCCATTTTCATGAGCTACTGCCCACTGTTTAGGGGTTCTAGGGCGATTTACAATGACCTTGCGACCTGATACATGTTGGAAAGATATTACCCAGAAACTCGTCGTTTTCTTGTTTTATGGCCGTTTTCATGAGCTATTGCCCACAGTTTTATGGTTCTAGGGCTATTTAAAGAACCTTAAGATCCGATACATGTTTGAGAGTTATGCCTAAAAACTCGTCGTTTTCGTGTTTCATGGTCATTTTCATGAGTTATTGCCCACAGTTTTTGGGTTTCAGCCGGATTTGCATGTCTCGAAAGAACCCTGACATGTTTGAGAGATATGACCAGAAACTCGCCGTTCTTGCATTTTATGGCCGTTTTCATGAGCTATGGCCCACTGTTTAGGTTTCTAGGGTGATTTACAATGACCTTCCGACCTAATACATGTTGGAAATATATGACCAGAAACTCGTCGTTTTCTTGTTTTGTGGCCGTTTTCATGAGCTATTGCGCACAGTTTTATGGTTATAGGGCTATTTAAACCAACCTTAAGACCCGATACATGTTTGTGAGTTATGCCTAAAAACTCGTCGTTTTCGTGTTTTATGGTTATTTTCATGAATTATTGCCCACAGTTTTTGGGTTTTAGCCGGATTTGCATGTCTCGACAGAACCGTGATATGTTTGAGAGATATGACCAGAAACTCTCCGTTCTCGCGTTTTATGATCGTTTTCATGAGCTATTGCTCACAGTTTTGAGGTTCTAGGGAGATTTACAACGACTTTAAGACCCGATACATGTTTGAGAGTTATGCCTAAAAACTCGTTTTTTCGTGTTTATGGCCATTTTTATGAGTTATTGCCCACGGTTTTTGGTTCCAATTGGATTTGCAAGGCATGTAAGACCCGTTACATTTTTGAGATATATGAATAAAAACTCGTAGTTTTCGTGTTTTATGGCCATTTTCATGAGCTACTGCCCACTGTTTAGGGGTTCTAGGGCGATTACAATGACCTTCCGACCTGATACATGTTGGAAAGATATGACCAGAAATTCGTCGTTTTCGCGTTTTATGGCCGTTTTAATGAGCTATTGCCCACGGTTTTATGGTTCTAGGGCTATTTAAAGCAACTTAAAACCCGATACATGTTTGAGAGTTATGCCTAAAAACTCGTCGTTTTCGTGTTTATGGTCATTTTCATGAGTTATTGCCCACAGTTTTTGGGTTTCAGCCGGATTTTGCATGTCTCGAAAGAAACCCTGACATGTTTGAGAGATATGACCAGAAACTCGCCGTTCTTGCATTTTATGGCCGTTTTCATGAGCTATGGCCCACTGTTTAGGTGTTCTAGGGTGATTTACAATGACCTTCCGACCTAATACATGTTGGAAATATATGACCAGAAACTCGTCGTTTCTTGTTTTGTGGCCTTTTTCATGAGCTATTGCGCACAGTTTTATGTTCTAGGGCTATTTAACCAACCTTAAGACCCGATACATTTTTGAGAGTTATGCCTAAAAACTCGTGTTTTCGTGTTTTATGGTCATTTTCATGAGTTATTGCCCACAGTTTTGGGTTTCAGCCGGATTTGCATGTCTCGAAAGAACCCTGATATGTTTGAGAGATATGACCAGAAACTCGCCGTTCTCGCGTTTTATGGCCGTTTTCATGAGCTATTGCTCACAGTTTTGGGGTTCTAGGGAGATTTACAACGACTTTAAGACCCGATACATGTTTGAGAGTTATGCCTAAAAACTCGTTTTTTTCGTGTTTATGGCCATTTTATGAGTTATTGCCCACGGTTTTTGGTTCCAATTGGATTTGCAAGGCATGTAAGACCCGTTACATTTTGAGATATATGACTAAAAACTCGTAGTTTTCGTGTTTTATGGCCATTTTCATGAGCTACTGCCCACATTTAGGGGTTCTAGGGCGATTTACAATGACCTTGCGACCTGATACATGTTGGAAAGATATACCAGAAACTCGTCGTTTTTCTTGTTTATGGCCGTTTTCATGAGCTATTGCCCACAGTTTTATGGTTCTAGGGCTATTAAAGAAACCTTAAGATCCGATACATGTTTGAGAGTTATGCCTAAAAACTCGTCGTTTTCGTGTTTCATGGTCATTTTCATGAGTTATTGCCCACAGTTTTGGGTTTCAGCCGGATTTGCATGTCTCGAAAGAACCCGACATGTTTGAGAGATATGACCAGAAACTCGCCGTTCTTGCATTTTATGGCCGTTTTCATGAGCTATGGCCCACTGTTTAGGTGTTCTAGGGTGATTTACAATGACCTTCCGACCTAATACATGTTGGAAATTATGACCAGAAACTCGTCGTTTTCTTGTTTTGTGGCCTTTTTCATGAGCTATTGCGCACAGTTTTATGGTTCTAGGGCTATTTAAACCAACCTTAAGACCCGATACATGTTTGAGAGTTATGCCTAAAAACGTTGTTTTCGTGTTTTATGGTATTTTCATGAGTTATTGCCCACAGTTTTTGGGTTTCAGCCGGATTTGCATGTCTCGAACCGAACCCTGATATGTTTGAGAATATGACCAGAAACTCGCCGTTCTCGCGTTTTATGGCCGTTTTCATGAGCTATTGCTCACAGTTTTGGGTTCTAGGGAGATTTACAACGACTTTAAGACCCGATACATGTTTGAGAGTTATGCCTAAAAACTCGTTTTTTTCGTGTTTATGGCCATTTTATGAGTTATTGCCCACGGTTTTGGTTCCAATTGGATTTGCAAGGCTTGTAAGACCCGTTACATTTTTGAGATATATGACTAAAAACTCGTAGTTTTCGTGTTTTATGGCCATTTTCATGAGCTAGCCCACTATTTAGGGGTTCTAGGGCGATTACAATGACCTTGCGACCTGATACATGTTGGAAAGATATACCCAGAAACTCGTCGTTTTCTTGTTTATGGGCCGTTTTCATGAGCTATTGCCCACAGTTTTATGGTTCTAGGGCTATTTAAAGAAACCTTAAGATCCGATACATGTTTGAGAGTTATGCCTAAAAACTCGTCGTTTTCGTGTTTCATGGTCATTTTCATGAGTTATTGCCCACAGTTTTTTGGGTTTCAGCCGGATTTGCATGTCTCGAAAGAACCCTGACATGTTGAGAGATATGACCAGAAACTCGCCGTTCTCGCATTTTATGGCCGTTTTCATGAGCTATGGCCCACTGTTTAGGTGTTCTAGGGTGATTTGCAATGACCTTCCGACCTAATACATGTTGGAAATATATGACCAGAAACTCGTCGTTTTCTTGTTTTGTGGCCGTTTTCATGAGCTATTGCGCACAGTTTTATGGTTATAGGGATATTAAAAACCAACCTTAAGACCCGATACATGTTTGAGAGTTATGCCTAAAAACTCGTCGTTTTCGTGTTTTATGGTCATTTTCATGAATTATTGCCCACAGTTTTTGGTTTTTAGCCGGATTTGCATGTCTCGAAAGAACCCTGATATTTGAGAGATATGACCAGAAACTCGCCGTTCTCGCGTTTTATGGCCGTTTTCATGAGCTATTGCTCACAGTTTTGGGGTTCTAGGGCGATTACAACGACTTTAAGACCCGATACATGTTTGAGAGTTATGCCTAAAAACTCGTATTTTCGGTTTATGGCCCTTTATATGAGTTATTGCCCACGGTTTTTGGTTCCAATTGGATTTTCAAGGCATGTAGGACCCGTTACATTTTTGAGATACATGACTAAAAACTCGTAGTTTTTTTGTTTTATGGCCATTTTCATGAGCTACTGCCCACTGTTTAGGGGTTCTAGGGCGATTTACAATGACCTTCCGACCTGATACATGTTGGAAAGATATGACCAGAAATTCGTCGTTTTCGTGTTTATGGCCGTTTTAATGAGCTATTGCCACGGTTTTATGGTTCTAGGGCTATTTAAAGCAACCTTAAAACCCGATACATGTTTGAGAGTTATGCCTAAAAACTCGTCGTTTTCGTGTTTTATGGTCATTTTCATGAGTTATTGCCCACAGTTTTGGGTTTCAGCCGGATTTGCATGTCTCGAAAGAACCCTGACATGTTTGAGAGATATGACCAGAAACTCGCCGTTCTTGCATTTTATGGTCGTTTTCATGAGCTATGGCCCACTGTTTAGGTGTTCTAGGGTGATTTACAATGACCTTCCGACCCTAATACATGTTGAAATATATGACCAGAAACTCGTCGTTTTGTTTGTGGCCGTTTTCATGAGCTATTGCGCACAGTTTTATGGTTATAGGGCTATTTAAACCACCTTAAGACCCGATACATGTTTGTGAGTTATGCCTAAAAACTCGTTTTTCGTGTTTTATGGTTATTTTCATGAATTATTGCCCACAGTTTTGGGTTTTAGCCGGATTTGGATTTGCAGTCTCGAACAGAACCGTGATATGTTTGAGAGATATGACCAGAAACTCGCCGTTCTCGCGTTTTATGGTCGTTTTCATGAGCTATTGCTCACAGTTTTGAGGTTCTAGGGATTTACAACGACTTTAAGACCCGATACGTTTGAGAGTTATGCCTAAAAACTCGTTTTTTTCGTGTTTATGGCCATTTTATGAGTTATTGCCCACGGTTTTGGTTCCAATTGGATTTGCAAGGCAGTAAGACCCGTACATTTTTGAGGATATATGAATAAAAACTCGTAGTTTTCGTGTTTTATGGCCATTTTCATGAGCTGCCCCACTGTTTAGGGGTTCTAGGGCGATTTACAATGACCTTCCGACCTGATACATGTTGGAAAGATATGACCAGAAATTCGTCGTTTTCTCGTTTTATGGCCGTTTTAATGAGCTATTGCCCACGGTTTTATGGTTCTAGGGCTATTTAAAGCAACCTTAAAACCCGATACATGTTTGAGAGTTATGCCTAAAAACTCGTCGTTTTCGTGTTTTATGGTCATTTTCATGAGTTGCCCACATTTTTGGGTTTCAGCCGGATTTGCATGTCTCGAAAGAACCCTAACATGTTTGAGAGATATGACCAGAAACTCGCCGTTCTTGCATTTTATGGCCGTTTCATGAGCTATGGCCCACTGTTTAGGTGTTCTAGGGTGATTTACAATGACCTTCCGACCTAATACATGTTGGAAAATATGACCAGAAACTCGTCCTTTTTGTTTGTGGCCTTTTTCATGAGTTATTGCGCACAGTTTTATGGTTCTAGGGCTATTTAAACCAACCTTAAGACCCGATACATGTTTGAGAGTTATGCCTAAAAACTCGTTGTTTTCGTGTTTTATGGTCATTTTCATGAGTAGTTATGCCCACAGTTTTTGGGTTCAGCCGGATTTGCATGTCTCGAAAGAACCTGATATGTTTGAGAGATATGACCAGAAACTCGCCGTTCTCGCGTTTTATGGCCGTTTTCATGAGCTATTGCTCACAGTTTTGGGGTTCTAGGGCGATTTACAACGACTTAAGACCCGATACATGTTTGAGAGTTATGCCTAAAAACTCGTTTTTTTCGTGTTTATGGCCATTTTTATGAGTTATTGCCCACGGTTTTGGTTCCAATTGGATTTGCAAGGCATGTAAGACCCGTTACATTTTTGAGATATATGACTAAAAACTCGTAGTTTTCGTGTTTTATGGCCATTTTCATGAGCTACTGCCACTGTTTAGGTGTTCTAGGGTGATTTACAATGACCTTCCGACCTAATACATGTTGGAAATATATGACCAGAAACTCGTCGTTTTCTTGTTTTGTGGCCGTTTTCATGAGCTATTGCGCACAGTTTTATGGTTATAGGGCTATTTAAACCAACCTTAAGACCCGATACATGTTGTGGAGTTATGCCTAAAAACTCGTCGTTTTCGTGTTTTATGGTTATTTTCATGAATTATTGCCCACAGTTTTTGGGTTTTAGCCGGATTTGCATGTCTCGACAGAACCGTGATATGTTTGAGAGATATGACCAGAAACTCGCCGTTCTCGCGTTTTATGGTCGTTTTCATGAGCTATTGCTCACAGTTTTGAGGTTCTAGGGAGATTTACAACGACTTTAAGACCCGATACATGTTTGAGAGTTATGCCTAAAAACTCGTTTTTTTCGTGTTTATGGCCATTTTTATGAGTTATTGCCCACGGTTTTTGGTTCCAATTGGATTTGCAAGGCATGTAAGACCGTTACATTTTTGAGATATATGAATAAAAACTCGTATTTCGTGTTTTATGGCCATTTTTATGAGCTACTGCCCACTGTTTAGGGGTTCTAGGGCGATTTACAATGACCTTGCGACCTGATACATGTTGGAAAGATATACCCAGAAACTCGTCGTTTTCTTGTTTTATGGCCGTTTTCATGAGCTATTGCCCACAGTTTTATGGTTCTAGGGCTATTTAAAGAAACCTTAAGATCCGATACATGTTTGAGAGTTATGCCTAAAAACTCGTCGTTTTCGCATTTCATGGTCATTTTCATGAGTTATTGCCCACAGTTTTTGGGTTTCAGCCGGATTTGCATGTCTCGAAAGAACCCTGACATGTTTGAGAGATATGACCAGAAACTCGCCGTTCTCGCATTTTATGGCCGTTTTCATGAGCTATGGCCCACTGTTTAGGTGTTCTAGGGTGATTTGCAATGACCTTCCGACCTAATACATGTTGGAAATATATGACCAGAAACTCGTCGTTTTCTTGTTTTGTGGCCGTTTTCATGAGCTATTGCGCACAGTTTTATGGTTATAGGGATATTTAAACCAACCTTAAGACCCGATACATGTTTGAGAGTTATGCCTAAAAACTCGTCGTTTTCGTGTTTTATGGTCATTTTCATGAATATTGCCCACAGTTTTTGGGTTTAGCCGGATTTGCATGTCTCGCGAAAGAACCCTGATATGTTTGAGAGATATGACCAGAAACTCGCCGTTCTCGCGTTTTTATGGCCGTTTTCATGAGCTATTGCTCACAGTTTTGGGGTTCTAGGGCGATTTACAACGACTTTAAGACCCGATATATGTTTGAGAGTTATGCCTAAAAACTCGTATTTTTCGTGTTTATGGCCATTTTTATGAGTTATTGCCCACGGTTTTTGGTTCCAATTGGATTTTCAAGGCATGTAGACCCGTTACATTTTTGAGATACATGACTAAAAAACTCTAGTTTTCGTGTTTTATGGCCATTTTCATGAGCTACTGCCCACTGTTTAGGGGTTCTAGGGCGATTTACAATGACCTTCCGACCTGATACATGTTGGAAAGATATGACCAGAAATTCGTCGTTTTCGCGTTTTATGGCCGTTTTAATGAGCTATTGCCCACGGTTTTATGGTCTAGGGCTATTTAAAGCAACCTTAAAACCCGATACATGTTTGAGAGTTATGCCTAAAAACTCGTCGTTTTCGTGTTTTATGGTCATTTTCATGAGTTATTGCCCACAGTTTTTGGTTCAGCCGGATTTGCATGTCTCGAAAGAACCCTGACATGTTTGAGAGATATGACAGAAACTCGCCGTTCTGCATTTTATGGCCGTTTTCATGAGCTATGGCCCACTGTTTAGGTGTTCTAGGGTGATTTACAATGACCTTCCGACCTAATACATGTTGGAAATATATGACCAGAAACTCGTCGTTTCTTGTTTTGTGGCCGTTTTCATGAGCTATTGCGCACAGTTTTATGGTTTAGGGCTATTTAAACCAACCTTAAGACCCGATACATGTTTGTGAGTTATGCCTAAAAACTCGTCGTTTCGTGTTTTATGGTTATTTTCATGAATTATTGCCCACAGTTTTGGGTTTTAGCCGGATTTGCATGTCTCGACAGAACCGTGATATGTTTGAGAGATATGACCAGAAACTCGCCGTTCTCGCGTTTTTGGTCGTTTTCATGAGCTATTGCTCACAGTTTTGAGGTTCTAGGGAGATTTACAACGACTTTAAGACCGATACATGTTTGAGAGTATGCCTAAAAACTCGTTTTTCGTGTTTATGGCCATTTTTATGAGTTATTGCCCACGGTTTTTGGTTCCAATTGGATTTGCAAGGCATGTAAGACCGTTACATTTTTGAGATTATGAATAAAAACTCGTAGTTTTGTGTTTTTATGGCCATTTTCATGAGCTACTGCCCACTGTTTAGGGGTTCTAGGGCGATTTACAATGACCTTCCGACCTGATACATGTTGGAAAGATATGACCAGAAATTCGTCGTTTTCGCGTTTTATGGCCGTTTTAATGAGCTATTGCCCACGGTTTTATGGTTCTAGGGCTATTTAAGCAACCTTAAAACCCGATACATGTTTGAGAGTTATGCCTAAAAACTCGTCGTTTTCGTGTTTTATGGTCATTTTCATGAGTTATTGCCCACAGTTTTTGGGTTTCAGCCGGATTTGCATGTCTCGAAAGAACCCTGACATGTTTGAGATATGACCAGAAACTCGCCGTTCTTGCATTTTATGGCCGTTTCATGAGCTATGGCCCACTGTTTAGGTGTTCTAGGGTGATTTACAATGACCTTCCGACCTAATACATGTTGGAAATATATGACCAGAAAACTCGTCGTTTTCTTGTTTTGTGGCCGTTTTCATGAGCTATTGCGCACAGTTTTATGGTTATAGGGCTATTTAAACCAACCTTAAGACCCGATACATGTTTGTGAGTTATGCCTAAAAACTCGTCGTTTTCGTGTTTTATGGTATTTTCATGAATTATTGCCCACAGTTTTTGGGTTTTAGCCGGATTTGCATGTCTCGACAGAACCGTGATATGTTTGAGAGATATGACCAGAAACTCGCCGTTCTCGCGTTTTATGGTCGTTTTCATGAGCTATTGCTCATAGTTTTGAGGTTCTAGGGAGATTTACAACGACTTTAAGACCCGATACATGTTTGAGAGTTATGCCTAAAAACTCGTTTTTTTCGTGTTTATGGCCATTTTTATGAGTTATTGCCCACGGTTTTTGGTTCCAATTGGATTTGCAAGGCATGTAAGACCCGTTACATTTTTGAGATATATGAATAAAAACTCGTAGTTTTCGTGTTTTATGGCCATTTCATGAGCTACTGCCCACTGTTTAGGGTTCTAGGGCGATTTACAATGACCTTGCGACCTGATACATGTTGGAAAGATATACCAGAAACTCGTCGTTTTCTTGTTTTATGGCCGTTTTCATGAGCTATTGCCCACAGTTTTATGGTTCTAGGGCTATTTAAAGAAACCTTAAGATCCGATACATGTTTGAGAGTTATGCCTAAAAACTCGTCGTTTTCGTGTTTCATGGTCATTTTCATGAGTTATTGCCCACAGTTTTTGGGTTTCAGCCGGATTTGCATGTCTCGAAAGAACCCTGACATGTTTGAGATATGACCAGAAACTCGCCGTTCTCGCATTTTATGGCCGTTTTCATGAGCTATGGCCCACTGTTTAGTGTTCTAGGGTGATTTACAATGACCTTCCGACCTAATACATGTTGGAAATATATGACCAGAAACTCGTCGTTTTCTTGTTTTGTGGCCGTTTTCATGAGCTATTGCGCACAGTTTTATGGTTATAGGGATTTTAAACCAACCTTAAGACCCGATACATGTTTGAGAGTTATGCCTAAAAACTCGTCGTTTTCGTGTTTTATGGTCATTTTCATGAATTATTGCCCACAGTTTTGGGTTTTAGCCGGATTTGCATGTCTCGAAAGAACCCTGATATGTTTGAGAGATATGACCAGAAACTCGCCGTTCTCGCGTTTTATGGCCGTTTTCATGAGCTATTGCTCACAGTTTTGGGGTTCTAGGGCGATTTACAACGACTTAAGACCCGATACATGTTTGAGAGTTATGCCTAAAAAACTCGGTGTTTATGGCCATTTTTATGAGTTATTGCCCACGTTTTTGGTTCCAATTGGATTTGCAAGGCATGTAGGACCCGTTACATTTTGAGATACATGACTAAAAACTCGTAGTTTTCGTGTTTTATGGCCATTTTCATGAGCTACTGCCCACTGTTTAGGGGTTCTAGGGCGATTTACAATGACCTTCCGACCTGATACATGTTGGAAAGATATGACCAGAAATTCGTCGTTTTCGTTTTATGGCCGTTTTAATGAGCTATTGCCCACGGTTTTATGGTTCTAGGGCTATTTAAAGCAACCTTAAAACCCGATACATGTTTGAGAGTTATGCCTAAAAACTCGTCGTTTTCGTGTTTATGGTCATTTTCATGAGTTATTGCCCACAGTTTTTGGGTTTCAGCCGGATTTGCATGTCTCGAAAGAACCCCGACATGTTTGAGAGATATGACAGAAACTCGCCGTTCTTGCATTTTATGGCCGTTTTCATGAGCTATGGCCCACTGTTTAGGTGTTCTAGGGTGATTTACAATGACCTTCCGACCTAATACATGTTGGAAATATATGACCAGAAACTCGTCGTTTTCTTGTTTTGTGGCCGTTTTCATGAGCTATTGCGCACAGTTTTATGGTTATAGGGCTATTTAAACCAACCTTAAGACCCGATACATGTTGTGAGTTATGCCTAAAAACTCGTCGTTTTCGTGTTTTATGGTCATTTTCATGAATTATTGCCCACAGTTTTTGGGTTTTAGCCGGATTTGCATGTCTCGACAGAACCGTGATATGTTTGAGAGATATGACCAGAAACTCGTCGTTCTCGCGTTTTATGGTCGTTTTCATGAGCTATTGCTCACAGTTTTGAGGTTCTAGGAGATTTACAACGACTTTAAGACCCGATACATGTTTGAGAGTTATGCCTAAAATCTCGTTTTTTTCGTGTTTATGGCCATTTTATGAGTTATTGCCCACGGTTTTTTGGTTCCAATTGGATTTGCAAGGCATGTAAGACCCGTTACATTTTTGAGATATATGACTAAAAACTCGTAGTTTTCGTGTTTTATGGCCATTTTCATGAGCTACTGCCCACTGTTTAGGGTTCTAGGGCGATTTACAATGACCCCCGACCGATACCTGGAAAGATATGACCAGAAATTCGTCGTTTTCGCGTTTTATGGCGTTTTAATGAGCTATTGCCCACGGTTTTATGGTTCTAGGGCTATTTAAAGCAACCTTAAAACCCGATACATGTTTGAGAGTTATGCCTAAAAACTCGTCGTTTTCGTGTTTTATGGTCATTTTCATGAGTTATTGCCACAATTTTTGGGTTTCAGCCGGATTTGATGTCTCGAAAGAACCCTGACATGTTTGAGAGATATGACCAGAAACTCGCCGTTCTTGCATTTTATGGCCGTTTTCATGAGCTATGGCCCACTGTTTAGGTGTTCTAGGGTGATTTACAATGACCTTCCGACCTAATACATGTTGAAATATATGACCAGAAACTCGTCGTTTTCTTGTTTTGTGGCCTTTTTCATGAGCTATTGCGCACATTTATGGTTCTAGGGCTATTTAAACAACCTTAAGACCCGATACATTTGAGAGTTATGCCTAAAACTCGTGTTTCGTGTTTTATGGTCATTTTCATGAGTTATTGCCCACAGTTTTTGGGTTTCAGCCGGATTTGCATGTCTCGAAAGAACCCTGATATGTTTGAGAGATATGACCAGAAACTCGCCGTTCTCGCGTTTTATGGCCGTTTTCATGAGCTATTGCTCACAGTTTTGGGGTTCTAGGGCGATTTACAACGACTTTAAGACCCGATACATGTTTGAGAGTTATGCCTAAAAAACTCGTTTTTTTCGTGTTTATGGCCATTTTTATGAGTTATTGCCCACGGTTTTTGGTTCCAATTGGATTTGCAAGGCATGTAAGACCCGTTACATTTTGAGATATATGACTAAAAACTCGTAGTAGTTTTCGTGTTTTATGGCCATTTTCATGAGCTACTGCCCACTGTTTAGGTGTTCTAGGGTGATTTACAATGACCTTCCGACCTAATACATGTTGGAAATATATGACCAGAAACTCGTCGTTTTCTTGTTTTGTGGCCGTTTTCATGAGCTATTGCGCACAGTTTAATGGTTATAGGGCTATTTAAACAACCTTAAGACCCGATACATGTTTGAGAGTTATGCCTAAAAACTCGTCGTTTTCGTGTTTTATGGTTATTTTCATGAATTATTGCCCACAGTTTTTGGGTTTTAGCCGGATTTGCATGTCTCGAAAGAACCGTGATATGTTTGAGAGATATGACCAGAAACCTCCGGTTCTCGCGTTTTATGGTCGTTTTCATGAGCTATTGCTCACAGTTTTGAGGTTCTAGGGAGATTTACAACGACTTTAAGACCCGATACATGTTTGAGAGTTATGCCTAAAAACTCGTTTTTTTCTTGTTTATGGCCATTTTTATGAGTTATTGCCCACGGTTTTTGGTTCCAATTGGATTTGCAAGGCATGTAAGACCGTTACATTTTTGAGATATATGAATAAAAACTCGTAGTTTTCGTGTTTATGGCCATTTTCATGAGCTACTGCCCACTGTTTAGGGGTTCTAGGGCGATTTACAATGACCTTCCGACCTGATACATGTTGGAAAGATATGACCAGAAATTCGTCGTTTTCGCGTTTTATGGTCGTTTTAATGAGCTATTGCCACGGTTTATGGTTCTAGGGCTATTTAAAGCAACCTTAAAACCCGATACATGTTTGAGAGTTATGCCTAAAAACTCGTCGTTTTCGTTGTGTTTTATGGTCATTTTCATGAGTTATTGCCCATAGTTTTGGGTTTCAGCCGGATTTGCATGTCTCGAAAGAACCCTGACATGTTTGAGAGATATGACCAGAAACTCGCCGTTCTTGCATTTTATGGCCGTTTTCATGAGCTATGGCCCACTGTTTAGGTGTTCTAGGGTGATTTACAATGACCTTCCGACCTAATACATGTTGGAAATATATGACCAGAAACTCGTCGTTTTCTTGTTTTGTGGCCGTTTCATGAGCTATTGCGCACAGTTTTATGGTTATAGGGCTATTTAAACCAACCTTAAGACCCGATACATGTTTGAGAGTTATGCCTAAAAACTCGTCGTTTTCGTGTTTTATGGTTATTTTCATGAATATTGCCCACAGTTTTTGGGTTTTAGCCGGATTTGCATGTCTCGACAGAACCGTGATATGTTTGAGAGATATGACCAGAAACTCGCCGTTCTCGCGTTTTATGGTCGTTTTCATGAGCTATTGCTCACAGTTTTGGGTTCTAGGGAGATTTACAACGACTTTAAGACCCGATACATGTTTGAGAGTTATGCCTAAAAACTTTTTTTTTTCGTGTTTATGGCCATTTTTATGAGTTATTGCCCACGGTTTTTGGTTCCAATTGGATTTGCAAGGCATGTAAGACCCGTTACATTTTTGAGATATATGAATAAAAACTCGTAGTTTTCGTGTTTTATGGCCATTTCATGAGCTACTGCCCACTGTTTAGGGTTCTAGGGCGATTTACAATGACCTTGCGACCTGATACATGTTGGAAAGATATACCCAGAAACTCGTCGTTTTCTTGTTTTATGGCCGTTTTCATGAGCTATTGCCCACAGTTTTATGGTTCTAGGGCTATTTAAAGAAACCTTAGATCCGATACATTTTGAGAGTTATGCCTAAAAACTCGTCGTTTTCGTTTCATGGTCATTTTCATGAGTTATTGCCCACAGTTTTTGGGTTTCAGCCGGATTTGCATGTCTCGAAAGAACCCTGACATGTTTGAGAGATATGACCAGAAACTCGCCGTTCTCGCATTTTATGGCCGTTTTCATGAGCTATGGCCCACTGTTTAGGTGTTCTAGGGTGATTTGCAATGACCTTCCGACCTAATACATGTTGGAAATATATGACCAAACTCGTCGTTTTCTTGTTTTGTGGCCGTTTTCATGAGCTATTGCGCACAGTTTTATGGTTATAGGATATTTAAACCAACCTTAAGACCGATACATGTTTGAGAGTTATGCCTAAAAACTCGTCGTTTTCGTGTTTTATGGTCATTTTCATGAATTATTGCCCACAGTTTTTGGGTTTTAGCCGGATTTGCATGTTTCGAAAGAACCCTGATATGTTTGAGAGATATGACCAGAAACTCGCCGTTCTCGCGTTTATGGCCGTTTTCATGAGCTATTGCTCACAGTTTTGGGGTTCTAGGGCGATTTACAACGACTTTAAGACCCGATATATGTTTGAGAGTTATGCCTAAAAACTCGTATTTTTCGTGTTTATGGCCATTTTATGAGTTATTGCCCACGGTTTTTGGTTCCAATTGGATTTTCAAGGCATGTAGACCCGTTACATTTTTGAGATACATGACTAAAAAACTCGTAGTTTTCGTGTTTTATGGCCATTTTCATGAGCTACTGCCCACTGTTTAGGGGTTCTAGGGCGATTTACAATGACCTTCCGACCCTGATACATGTTGGAAAGATATGACCAGAAATTCGTCGTTTTCGTGTTTTATGGCCGTTTTAATGAGCTATTGCCCACGGTTTTATGGTTCTAGGGCTATTTAAAGCAACCTTAAAACCGATACATGTTTGAGAGTTATGCCTAAAAACTCGTCGTTTTCGTGTTTTATGGTCATTTTCATGAGTTATTGCCCACAGTTTTTGGGTTTCAGCCGATTTGCATGTCTCGAAAGAACCCTGACATGTTTGAGAGATATGACCAGAAACTCGCCGTTCTTGCATTTTATGGCCGTTTTCATGAGCTATGGCCCACTGTTTAGGTGTTCTAGGGTGATTTACAATGACCTTCCGACCTAATACATGTTGAAATATATGACCAGAAACTCGTCGTTTTCTTGTTTTGTGGCCGTTTTCATGAGCTATTGCGCACAGTTTTATGGTTATAGGGCTATTTAAACCAACCTTAAGACCCGATACATGTTTGTGAGTTATGCCTAAAAACTCGTCGTTTTCGTGTTTTATGGTTATTTTCATGACTTATTGCCCACAGTTTTTGGGTTTTAGCCGGATTTGCATCGACGAACACCCTGATATGTTTGAGAGATATGACCAGAAACTCGCCGTTCTCGCGTTTTATGGTCGTTTTCATGAGCTATTGCTCACAGTTTTGAGGTTCTAGGGAGATTTACAACGACTTTAAGACCCGATACATGTTTGAGAGTTATGCCTAAAAAACTCGTTTTTTCGTGTTTATGGCCATTTTTATGAGTTATTGCCCACGGTTTTTGGTTCCAATTGGATTTGCAAGGCATGTAAGACCCGTTACATTTTGAGATATTATGAATAAAAACTCGTAGTTTTCGTGTTTTATGGCCATTTCATGAGCTACTGCCCACTTTAGGGGTTCTAGGGCGATTTACAATGACCTTCCGACCTGATACATGTTGGAAAGATATGACCAGAAATTCGTCGTTTTTCGCGTTTTATGGCCGTTTTAATGAGCTATTGCCCACGGTTTTATGGTTCTAGGGCTATTTAAAGCAACCTTAAAACCCGATACATGTTTGAGAGTTATGCCTAAAAACTCGTCGTTTTCGTGTTTTATGGTCATTTTCATGAGTTATTGCCCACAATTTTTTGGGTTTCAGCCGGATTTGCATGTCTCGAAAGAACCCTGACATGTTTGAGAGATATGACCAGAAACTCGCCGTTCTTGCATTTTATGGCCGTTTTCATGAGCTATGGCCCACTGTTTAGGTGTTCTAGGGTGATTTACAATGACCTTCCGACCTAATACATGTTGGAAATATATGACCAGAAACTCGTCGTTTTTGTTTTGTGGCCTTTTCATGAGCTATTGCGCACAGTTTTATGGTTCTAGGGCTATTTAAACCAACCTTAAGACCCGATACATGTTGAGAGTTATGCCTAAAAACTCGTTGTTTCGTGTTTTATGGTCATTTTCATGAGTTATTGCCCACAGTTTTTGGGTTTCAGCCGGATTTGCATGTCTCGAAAGAACCCTGATATGTTTGAGAGATATGACCAGAAACTCGCCGTTCTCGCGTTTTATGGCCGTTTTCATGAGCTATTGCTCACAGTTTGGGGTTCTAGGGCGATTTACAACGACTTTAAGACCCGATACATGTTTGAGAGTTGCCTAAAACTCGTTTTTTCGTGTTTATGGCCATTTTATGAGTTATTGCCCACGGTTTTTGGTTCCAATTGGATTTGCAAGGCATGTAAGACCCGTTACATTTTTGAGATATATGACTAAAAACTCGTAGTTTTCGTTTTTATGGCCATTTTCATGAGCTACTGCCCACTGTTTAGGGGTTCTAGGGCGATTTACAATGACCTTCCGACCTGATACATGTTGGAAAGATATACCAGAAACTCGTTGTTTTCTTTTTTATGGCCGTTTTCATGAGCTATTGCCCCAGTTTTATGGTTCTAGGGCTATTTAAAGCAACCTTAAGATCCGATACATGTTTGAGAGTTATGCCTAAAAACTCGTCGTTTTCGTGTTTTATGGTCATTTTGAGTTATTGCCCACAGTTTTTGGGTTTTCTGCCAGATTTGCATGTATCGAAAGAACCCCGACATGTTTGAGAGACATGACCAAAAACTCGCCGTTCTCCGCGATTTATGGCCTTTTCATGAGCTATTGCTCACAGTTTTGGTTCTAGGGCGATTTACAACGACTTTAAGACCCGATATATGTTTGAGAGTTATCTAAAAACTCGTCTTTTTCGTGTTTATGGCCATTTTTATGAGTTATTGCCCACGGTTTTTGGTTCCAATTGGATTTCAAGGCATGTAAGACCCGTTATCTTTTTGAGATACATGACTAAAAACTCGTAGTTTTCGTGTTTTATGGCCATTTCATGAGCTACTGCCCACTGTTTAGGGGTTCTAGGGCGATTTACAATGACCTTCCGACCTGATACATGTTGGAAAGATATGACCAGAAATTCGTCGTTTCGCGTTTTATGGCCGTTTTAATGAGCTATTTCCCACGGTTTTATGGTTCTATAGGGCTATTTAAAGCACCTTAAACCCGATACATGTTTGAGAGTTATGCCTAAAAACTCGTCGTTTTCGTTTTCTGTTTTTTATGGTCATTTCATGAGTTATTGCCCACAGTTTTTCGGTTTCAGCCGGATTTGCATGTCTCGAAAGAACCCTGACATGTTTGAGATATATGACCAGAAAACTCGCCGTTCTCGCATTTTATGGCCGTTTTCATGAGCTATGGCCCACTGTTTAGGTGTTCTAGGGTGATTTACAATGACCTTCCGACCTAATACATGTTGGAAATATATGACCAGAAACTCGTCGTTTTCTTGTTTTGTGGCCGTTTTCATGAGCTATTGCGCACAGTTTTATGGTTATAGGGCTATTTAAACCAACCTTAAGACCCGATACATGTTTAAGAGTTATGCCTAAAAACTCGTCGTTTTCGTGTTTATGGTCATTTTCATGAATTATTGCCCACAGTTTTTGGTTTTAGCCGGATTTGCATGTCTCGAAAGAACCCTGATATGTTGAGAGATATGACCAGAAACTCGCCGTTCTCGCGTTTTATGGCCGTTTTCATGAGCTATTGCTCACAGTTTTGGGGTTCTAGGGCGATTTACAACGACTTTAAGACCCGATATATGTTTGAGAGTTATGCCTAAAAACTCGTCTTTTTCGTGTTTATGGCCATTTTTATGAGTTATTGCCCACGGTTAATGGTTCCAATTGGATTTTCAAGGCATGTAAGACCCGTTACATTTTTGAGATACATGACTAAAAAACTCGTAGTTTTCGTGTTTTATGGCCATTTTCATGAGCTACTGCCCACTGTTTAGGGGTTCTAGGGCGATTTACAATGACCTTCCGACCTGATACATGTTGGAAAGATATGACCAGAAATTCGTCGTTTTCGCGTTTTATGGCCGTTTTAATGAGCTATTGCCCACGGTTTTATGGTTCTAGGGCTATTTAAAGCAACCTTAAAACCCGATACATGTTGAGAGTTATGCCTAAAAACTCGTCGTTTCGTGTTTTATGGTCATTTTCATGAGTTATTGCCCACAGTTTTTGGGTTTCAGCCGGATTTGCATGTCTCGAAAGAACCCTGACATGTTTGAGATATGACAAGAAACTCGCCGTTCTTGCATTTTATGGCCGTTTTCATGAGCTATGGCCCACTGTTTAGGTGTTCTAGGGTGATTTGCAATGACCTTCCGACCTATACATGTTGGAAATAATGACCAGAAACTCGTCGTTTTCTTGTTTTGTGGCCGTTTCATGAGCTATTGCGCACAGTTTTATGGTTATAGGGATATTTAACCAACCTTAAGACCCGATACATGTTTGAGAGTTATGCCTAAAAACTCGTCGTTTTCGTGTTTTATGGTCATTTTCATGAATTATTGCCCCAGTTTTTGGGTTTTAGCCGGATTTGCATGTCTCGAAAGAACCCTGATATGCTGAGAGATATGACCAGAAACTCGCCGTTCTCGCGTTTTATGGCCGTTTTCATGAGCTATTGCTCACAGTTTTGGGGTTCTAGGGCGATTTACAACGACTTTAAGACCCGATAATGTTTGAGAGTTATGCCTAAAAACTCGTTTTTTTCGTTTTTATGGCCATTTTTATGAGTTATTGCCTACGGTTTTTGGTTCCAATTGGATTTGCAAGGCATGTAAGACCCGTTACATTTTTGAGATACATGACTAAAAACTCGTAGTTTTCGTGTTTTATGGCCATTTTTGAGCTACTGCCCACTTTTAGGGGGTTCTAGGGCGATTTACAATGACCTTCCGACCTGATACATGTTGGAAAGATATGACCAGAAACTCGTCGTTTCTTGTTTTATGGCCGTTTTCATGAGCTATTGCCCACAGTTTTATGGTTCTAGGGCTATTTAAAGCAACCTTAAGACCCGATACATGTTTGAGAGTTATGCCCAAAAACTCGTCGTTTTCGTGTTTTATGGTCATTTTCATGAGTTATTGCCCACAGTTTTTGGGTTTCAGCCGGATTTGCATGTCTCGAAAGACCCTGACATGTTTAAGAGATATGACCAGAAACTCGCCGTTCTCGCATTTTATGGCCGTTTTCATGAGCTATGGCCCACTGTTTAGTGTTCTAGGGTGATTTACCATAACCTTCCGACCTGATACATGTTGGAAACATATGACAGAAACTCGTCGTTTTCGCGTTTTATGGCCGTTTTCATGAGCTATTGCCCACAGTTTTATGGTTCTAGGGCTATTTAAAGCAACCTTAAGACCCGATACATGTTTGAGAGTTATGCCTAAAAACTCGTCGTTTTCGTGTTTTATGGTCATTTTCATGAGTTATTGCCCACAGTTTTTTGCGTTTCAGCCGGCCTTGCATGTCTCGAAAGAACCCTGACATGTTTGAGAGATATGACCAGAAACTCGCCGTTCTCGCATTTTATGGCTGTTTTCATGAGCTATGGCCCACTGTTTAGGTGTTCTAGGGTGATTTGCAATGACCTTCCGACCTATTACTTGTTGGGTAATATGACCAGAAACTCGTCGTTTTCTGTTTTGTGGCCGTTTTCATGAGCTATTGCGCACAGTTTTATGGTTCTAGGCTATTTAAACCAACCTTAAGACCCGATACATGTTTGAGAGTTATGCCTAAAAACTCGTTTTTTTCGTGTTTTATGGTCATTTTCATGAGTTATTGCCCACAGTTTTTGGGTTTTCAGCCGGATTTGCATGTCTCGAAAGAACCCTGATATGTTTGAAGATATGACCAGAAACTCCCCGTTTCTCGCGTTTTATGGCCGTTTTCATGAGCTATTGCTCACAGTTTTGGGGTTTAGGGCGATTTAACGACTTTAAGACCCGATACATGTTTGAGAGTTATGCCTAAAAACTCGTTTTTTTTCGTGTTTATGGCCATTTTTATGAGTTATTGCCCACGGTTTTTGGTTCCAATTGGATTTGCAAGGCATGTAAGACCGTTACATTTTTGAGATATATGACTAAAAACTCGTAGTTTTCGTTTTCTTTTATGGCCATTTTCATGAGCTACTGCCCCATGTTTAGGGGTTCTAGGGCGATTTACAATGACTTGCGACCTGATACATGTTGGAAAGATATAACCATAAACTCGTCGTTTTCTTGTTTTGTGGCCGTTTTCATGAGCTATTGCCCACAGTTTTATGGTTCTAGGGCTATTTAAAGCAACCTTAAGATCCGATACATGTTTGAGAGTTATGCCTAAAAACTCGTCGTTTTCGTTTTTATGGTCATTTTCATGAGTTATTGCCCACAGTTTTTGGGTTTCTGCCGGATTTGCATGTCTCGAAAGAACCCTGACATGTTTGAGAGACATGACCAGAAACTCGCCGTTCTCGCGATTTATGGCGTTTTCATGAGCTATGCTCACAGTTTTGGGGTTTTAGGGGATTTACAAAGACTTTAAGACCCGATACATGTTTGAGAGTTATGCCTAAAAAACTCGTCTTTTTCGTGTTTATGGCCATTTTTATGAGTTATTGCCCACGGTTTTTGGTTCCAATTGGATTTGCAAGGCATGAAGACCCGTTACATGTTTTAGATACATGACTAAAAAAACTCGCAGTTTTCGTGTTTTTATGGCCATTTTCATGAGCTACTGCCCACTGTTTAGGGGTTTTCTAGGGCGATTTACAATGACCTTCCGACCTGATACATGTTGGAAAGATATGACCAGAAACTCGTCGTTTTCGCGTTTTTATGGCCGTTTTCATGAGCTATTGCCCACAGTTTTATGTTCTAGGGCTATTTAAAGCAACCTTAAGACCCGATACATGTTTGAGAGTTATGCCTAAAAACTCGTCGTTTT
>CAJUWN010000873.1:0-22523 GCA_910589765.1 Avena atlantica | reverse complement strand
ATATGACCATAAACTCGTCGTTTTCTTTTTTATGGTCGTTTTCATGAGCTATTGCCCACAGTTTAGGGGTTCTAGGGCGATTTACAGTGACCTTCCGACCTGATACATGTTGGAAAGATATGACCAGAAACTCGTCGTTTTCGCGTTTTATGGCCGTTTTCATGAGCTATTGCCCATAGTTTTATGGTTCTAGGGCTAATTAAAGCAACCTTAAGACCCGATACCAGTTTGATAGTTATGCCTAAAAACTCGTCGTTTTCGTGTTTTATGGTCATTTTCATGAGTTATTGCCCACAGTTTAGGGGTTCTAGGGTGATTTACAGTGACCTTCCGAACTGATACATGCTGGAAAGACATGACCAGAAACTCGTCGTTTTCTTGTTTTATGGCCGTTTTCATGAGCTATTGCCCACAGTTTAGGTGTTCTAGGGCGATTTACAGTGACCTTCCGACCTGATACATGTTGGAAAGATATGACCATAAACTCGTCGTTTTCTTGTTTTATGGTCGTTTTCATGAGCTATTGCCCACAGTTTAGGGGTTCTAGGGCGATTTACAGTGACCTCCGACCTGATACATGTTGGAAAGATATGACCAGAAACTCGTCGTTTTCGCGTTTTATGGCCGTTTTCATGAGCTATTGCCCATAGTTTTATGGTTCTAGGGCGATTAAAGCAACCTTAAGACCGATACCTGTTTGATAGTTATGCCTAAAAACTCGTCGTTTTGTGTTTTATGGTCATTTCATGAGTTATTGCCCACAGTTTTTGGGTTTCAGCCGGATTTGCATGTCTCGAAAGAACCCTGACATGTTTGAGAGATATGACCAGAAACTCGCCGTTCTCGCGTTTTATGGCCGTTTTCATGAGCTATTGCCCACAGTTTAGGGGTTCTAGGGCGATTTACAGTGACCTTCCGACCTGATACATGTTGGAAAGATATGACCAGAAACTCGTCGTTTTCGCGTTTATGGCTTTTCATGAGCTATTGCCCACAGTTTAGGGGTTCTAGGGCGATTTACAGTGACCTTCCGACCTGATACATGTTGGAAGGTATGACTAGAAACTCGCCGTTCTCGCGTTTTATGGCCATTTTCATGAGCTATTGCCCACAGTTTAGGGGTTCTAGGGTGATTTACAGTGACCTTCCGAACTGATACATGCTGGGAAAGACATGACCAGAAACTCGTCGTTTTCTTGTTTTATGGCCGTTTTCATGAGCTTTTGCCCATAGTTTAGGGGTTCTAGGGCGATTTACAGTGTCCTTCCGACCTTATACATGTTGGAAAGATATGACCAGAAACTCGCCGTTCTCGCGTTTTATGGCCGTTTTCATGAGCTATTGCCCACAGTTTAGGGTTCTAGGGCGATTTACAGTGACCTTCCGACCTGATACATGTTAGAAAGATATGACTAAAAACTCCTCGTTTTCTTGTTTTATGGCCGTTTTCATGAGCTATTGCCCACAGTTTTATGGTTCTAGGGCTATTTAAAGCAAACCTTAACACCCGGTACATATTGAGAGTTATGCCAAAAACTCGTCGTTTTCGTGTTTTATGGTCATTTTCATGAGTTATTGCCCACAGTTTTGGGGTTTCAGGGGATTTGCATGTTCGAAAGAACCTGACATGTTTGAGAGATATGACCAGAAACTCGCCGTTCTCGCGTTTTATGGCCGTTTTCATGAGCTATTCCCACAGTTAAGGGGTTCTAGGGCGATTTACAGTGACCTTCCGACCTGATACATGTTGGAAAGATATGACCATAAACTCGTCGTTTTCTTGTTTTATGGCCGTTTTCATGAGCTATTGCCCACAGTTTAGGGGTTCTAGGGCGATTTACAGTGACCTTCCGACCTGATACATGTTGGAAAGATATGACCAGAAACTCCTCGTTTTCGCGTTTTATGGCCGTTTTCATGAGCTATTGCCCATAGTTTTAGGGTTCTAGGGCTATTTAAAGCAACCTTAAGACCTGATACTGTTTGATAGTTATGCCTAGAAACTCGTCGTTTTCGTGTTTTATGGTCATTTTCATGAGTTATTGCCCACAATTTTTGGGTTTTCAGCCGGATTTGCATGTCTCGAAAGAACCCTGACATGTTTGAGAGATATGACCAGAAACTCGCCGTTCTCGCGTTTTATGGCCTTTTCATGAGCTATTGCCCACAGTTTAGGGGTTCTAGGGCGATTTACAGTGACCTTCCGACCTGATACATGTTGGAAAGATATGACCAGAAACTCGTCGTTTTCGCGTTTTATGGCTGTTTTCATGAGCTATTGCCCACAGTTTAGGGGTTCTAGGGCGATTTACAGTGACCTTCCGACCTGATACATGTTGGAAAGGTATGACTAGAAACTCGCCGTTCTCGCGTTTTATGGCCATTTTCATGAGCTATTGCCCACAGTTTAGGGGTTCTAGGGTGATTTACAGTGACCTTCCGAACTGATACATGCTGGAAAGACATGACCAGAAACTCGTCGTTTTCTGTTTTATGGCCGTTTTCATGAGCTATTGCCCATAGTTTAGGTTGTTCTAGGGCGATTTACAGTGACCTTCCGACTTGATACATGTTGGAAATATATGACCAGAAACTCGCCGTTCTCGCGTTTTATGGCCGTTTTCATGAGCTATTGCCCACAGTTTAGGGGTTCTAGGGCGATTTACAGTGACCTTCCGACCTGATACATGTTAGAAAGATATGACTAAAACTCCTAGTTTTCTTGTTTTATGGCCGTTTTCATGAGCTATTGCCCACAGTTTTGGTTCTAGGGCTATTTAAAGCAACCTTAACACCCGGTACTATTTGAGAGTTATGCCAAAAACTCGTCGTTTTCATGTTTTATGGTCATTTCATGAGTTATTGCCCACAGTTTTGGGTTTCAGCCGGATTTGCATGTCTCGAAAGAACCCTGACATGTTGAGAGATATGACCAGAAACTCGCCGTTCTCGCGTTTTATGGCCGTTTTCATGAGCTATTGCCCACAGTTTAGGGGTTCTAGGGCGATTTACAGTGACCTTCCGACCTGATACATGTTGGAAAGATATGACCATAAACTCGTCGTTTTCTTGTTTTTATGGCCGTTTTCATGAGCTATTGCCCACAGTTTAGGGGTTCTAGGGCGATTTACAGTGACCTTCCGACCTGATACATGTTGGAAGATATGACCAGAAACTCGCCGTTCTCGCGTTTTATGGCCGTTTTCATGAGCTATTGCCCACAGTTTAGGGGTTCTAGGGCGATTTACAGTGACCTTCCGACCTGATACATGTTGGAAAGATATGACCATAAACTTGTCGTTTTCTTGTTTTATGGCCGTTTTCATGAGCTATTGCCCACTGTTTAGGGGTTCTAGGGCGATTTACAGTGACCTTCCGACCTGATACATGTTGGAAAGATATGACCAGAAACTCATCGTTTTCGGTTTTATGGCCATTTTCATGAGCTATTGCCCATAGTTTATGGTTCTAGGGCTAATTAAGTAACCTTAAGACCCGATACCTGTTTGATAGTTATGCCTAAAAACTCGTCGTTTTCGTGTTTTATGGTCATTTCATGAGTATTGCCCACAATTTTTTGGGTTTCAGCGGATTTGCATGTCTCGAAAAGACCCTGACATGTTTGAGAGATATGACCAGAAACTCCGTTCTCGCGTTTTATGGCCATTTTCATGAGCTATTGCCCACAGTTTAGGGGTTCTAGGGCGATTTACAGTGACCTTCCGACCTGATACATGTTGGAAAGATATGACCAGAAACTCGTCGTTTTCGCGTTTTATGGCTGTTTTCATGAGCTATTGCCCACAGTTTAGGGGTTCTAGGGCGATTTACAGTGACCTTCCGACCTGATACATGTTGGAAAGGTTATGACCATAAACTCGCCGTTCTCGCGTTTTATGGCCATTTTCATGAGCTATTGCCCACAGTTTAGGGGTTCTAGGGTGATTTACAGTGACCTTCCGAACTGATACATGTTGGAAAGACATGACAGAAACTCGTCGTTTTCTTGTTTTATGGCCGTTTTCATGAGCTATTGCCCACAGTTTAGGTGTTCTAGGGCGATTTACAGTAACCTTCCGACTGATACATGTTGGAAGATATGACCAGAAACTCGTCGTTTTCTTGTTTTATGGTCGTTTTCATGAGCTATTGCCCACAGTTTAGGGGTTCTAGGGCGATTTACAGTGACCTTCCGACCTGATACATGTTGGAAAGATATGACCAGAAACTCGTCGTTTTCGCGTTTTTATGGCCGTTTTCATGAGCTATTGCCCACAGTTTATGGTTCTAGGGCTAATTAAAGCAACCTTCCGACCCGATACATGTTTGATAGTTATCCTAAAAACTCGTCGTTTTCGTTTTATGGCCATTTTCATGAGCTATTGCCCATAGTTTAGGGGTTCTAGGGTGATTTACAGTGACCTTCCGAACTGATGATACATGTTGGAAAGATATGACCAGAAACTCGTCGTTTCTTGTTTTATGGCCGTTTTCATGAGCTATTGCCCACAGTTTAGGGGTTCTAGGGCGATTTACAGTGACCTTCCGACCTGATACATGTTGGAAAGATATGACCTAAACTCGTCGTTTTCGCGTTTTATGGCCGTTTTCATGAGCTATTGCCCATAGTTTTATGGTTCTAGGGCTAATTAAAGTGCAACCTTAAGACCTGATACATGTTTGATAGTTATGCCTAAAAACTCGTCGTTTTCGTTTTTATGGTCCATTTTCATGAGTTATTGCCCACAATTTTTGGTTTCAGCCGGATTTGCATGTCTCGAAAACCCTGACATGTTTGAGAGATATGACCAGAAACTCGCCGTTCTCGCGTTTTATGGCCATTTTCATGAGCTATTGCCCACAGTTTAGGGGTTCTAGGGCGATTTACAGTGACCTTCCGACCGGATACATGTTGAAGATAAGATATGACCAGAAACTCGTCGTTTTCGCGTTTTATGGCTGTTTTCATGAGCTATTGCCCACAGTTTAGGGGTTCTAGGGCGATTTACAGTGACCTTCCGACCTGACATGTTGGAAAGGTTATGACTAGAAACTCGCCGTTCTCGCGTTTTATGGCCATTTTCATGAGCTATTGCCCACAGTTTAGGGGTTCTAGGGTGATTTACAGTGACCTTCCGAACTGATACATGCTGGAAAGACATGACCAGAAACTCGTCGTTTTCTTGTTTTATGGCCGTTTTCATGAGCTATTGCCCATAGTTTAGGTGTTCTAGGGCGATTTACAGTGACCTTCCGACCTGATACATGTTGGAAAGATATGACCAGAAACTCGCGTTCTCGCGTTTTATGGCCGTTTTCATGAGCTATTGCCCACAGTTTAGGGGTTCTAGGGCGATTTACAGTGACCTTCCGACCTGATACATGTTGGAAAGATATGACTAAAAACTCCTAGTTTTCTTGTTTTATGGCCGTTTTCATGAGCTATTGCCCACAGTTTTTATGTTCTAGGGCTATTTAAAGCAACCTTAACACCCGTACATATTTGAGAGTTATGCCAAAAACTCGTCGTTTTCATGTTTTATGGTCATTTTCATGAGTTATTGCCCACAGTTTTGGGTTTCAGCCGGATTTGCATGTCTCGAAAGAACCCTGACATGTTTGAGAGATATGACCAGAAACTCGCCGTTCTCGCGTTTTATGGCCGTTTTCATGAGCTATTGCCCACAGTTTAGGGGTTCTAGGGCGATTTACAGTGACCTTCCGACCTGATACATGTTGGAAAGATATGACCAGAAACTCGTCGTTTTCGCGTTTTATGGCCGTTTTCATGAGCTATTGCCCACAGTTTAGGGGTTCTAGGGCGATTTACAGTGACCTTCCGACCTGATACATGTTGGAAAGATATGACCAGAAACTCGCCGTTTCTCGCGTTTTATGGCCGTTTTCATGAGCTATTGCCCACAGTTTAGGGGTTCTAGGGCGATTTACAGTGACCTTCCGACCTGATACATGTTGGAAAGATATGACCAGAAACTCGTCGTTTTTCTGTTTTATGGCCGTTTTCATGAGCTATTGCCCACAGTTTAGGGGTTCTAGGGCGATTTACAGTGACCTTCCGACCTGATACATGTTGAAAGATATGACCAGAAACTCGTCGTTTTCGCGTTTTATGGCCGTTTTCATGAGCTATTGCCCACAGTTTTATGGTTCTAGGGCTAATTAAAGTAACCTTAAGACCCGATACATGTTTGATAGTTATGCCTAAAAACTCGTCGTTTTCGTGTTTTATGGTCATTTTCATGAGTTATTGCCCACAGTTTTGGGTTTCAGCCGGATTTGCATGTCTCGAAAGAACCCTGACATGTTGAGAGATATGACCAGAAACTCGCCGTTCTCGCGTTTTATGGCCTTTTCATGAGCTATTGCCCACAGTTTAGGGGTTCTAGGGCGATTTACAGTGACCTTCCGACCTGATACATGTTGGAAAGATATGACCAGAAACTCGTCGTTTTCGCGTTTTATGGCCGTTTTCATGAGCTATTGCCCACAGTTTAGGGGTTCTAGGGCGATTTACAGTGACCTTCCGACCTGATACATGTTGGAAAGGTATGACCTAGAAACTCGCCGTTCTCGCGTTTTATGGCCATTTTCATGAGCTATTGCCCACAGTTTAGGGGTTCTAGGGTGATTTACAGTGACCTTCCGAACTGATACATGCTGGAAAGATATGACCAGAAACTCGTCGTTTTCTTGTTTTATGGCCGTTTTCATGAGCTATTGCCCACAGTTTAGGTGTTCTAGGGCGATTTACAGTGACCTTCCGACCTGATACATGTTGGAAAGATATGACCAGAAACTCGCCGTTCTCGCGTTTTATGGCCGTTTTCATGAGCTATTGCCCACAGTTTAGGGGTTCTAGGGCGATTTACAGTGACCTTCCGACCTGATACATGTTAGAAAGATATGACTAAAAACTCCTAGTTTTCTTGTTTTATGGCCGTTTTCATGAGCTATTGCCCACAGTTTTATGGTTCTAGGGCTATTTAAAGCAACCTTAACACCCGGTACATATTTTGAGAGTTATGCCAAAAACTCGTCGTTTTCATGTTTTATGGTCATTTTCATGAGTTATTGCCCACAGTTTTTGGGTTTCAGCCGGATTTGCATGTCTCGAAAGAACCCTGACATGTTTGAGAGATATGACCAGAAACTCGCCGTTCTCGCGTTTTATGGCCGTTTTCATGAGCTATTGCCCACAGTTTAGGGGTTCTAGGGCGATTTACAGTGACCTTCCGACCTGATACATGTTGGAAAGATATGACCATAAACTCGTCGTTTTCTGTTTTATGGCCGTTTTCATGAGCTATTGCCCACAGTTTAGGGTTCTAGGGCGATTTACAGTGACCTTCCGACCTGATACATGTTGGAAAGATATGACCAGAAACTCGCCGTTCTCGCGTTTTATGGCCGTTTTCATGAGCTATTGCCCACAGTTTAGGGGTTCTAGGGCGATTTACAGTGACCTTCCGACCTGATACATGTTGGAAAGATATGACCATAAACTCGTCGTTTTCTTGTTTTATGGCCGTTTTCATGAGCTATTGCCCACAGTTTAGGGGTTCTAGGGCGATTTACAGTGACCTTCCGACCTGATACATGTTGGAAAGATATGACCAGAAACTCGTCGTTTTCGCGTTTTATGGCCGTTTTCATGAGCTATTGCCCATAGTTTTATGGTTCTAGGGCTAATTAAAGCAACCTTAAGACCCGATACCTGTTTGATAGTTATGCCTAAAAACTCGTCGTTTTCGTGTTTTATGGTCATTTTCATGAGTTATTGCCCACAATTTTTGGGTTTCAGCCGGATTTGCATGTCTCGAAAGAACCCTGACATGTTTGAGAGATATGACCAGAAACTCGCCGTTCTCGCGTTTTATGGCCGTTTTCATGAGCTATTGCCCACAGTTTAGGGGTTCTAGGGCGATTTACAGTGACCTTCCGACCTGATACATGTTGGAAAGATATGACCAGAAACTCGTCGTTTTCGCGTTTTATGGCCGTTTTCATGAGCTATTGCCCACAGTTTAGGGGTTCTAGGGCGATTTACAGTGACCTTCCGACCTGATACATGTTGGAAAGGTATGACTAGAAACTCGCCGTTCTCGCGTTTTATGGCCATTTTCATGAGCTATTGCCCACAGTTTAGGGGTTCTAGGGTGATTTACAGTGACCTTCCGAACTGATACATGCTGGAAAGACATGACCAGAAACTCGTCGTTTTCTTGTTTTATGGCCGTTTTCATGAGCTATTGCCCATAGTTTAGGTGTTCTAGGGCGATTTACAGTGACCTTCCGACTGATACATGTTGGAAATATATGACCAGAAACTCGCCGTTCTCGCGTTTTATGGCCGTTTTCATGAGCTATTGCCCACAGTTTAGGGGTTCTAGGGCGATTTACAGTGACCTTCCGACCTGATACATGTTAGAAAGATATGACTAAAAACTCCTCGTTTTCTTGTTTTATGGCCGTTTTCATGAGCTATTGCCCACAGTTTTATGGTTCTAGGGCTATTTAAAGCAACCTTAACACCCGTACATATTTGAGAGTTATGCCAAAAACTCGTCGTTTTCATGTTTTATGGTCATTTTCATGAGTTATTGCCCACAGTTTTTGGGTTTCAGCCGGATTTGCATGTCTCGAAAGAACCCTGACATGTTTGAGAGATATGACCAGAAACTCGCCGTTCTCGCGTTTTATGGCCGTTTTCATGAGCTATTGCCCACAGTTTAGGGGTTCTAGGGCGATTTACAGTGACCTTCCGACCTGATACATGTTGGAAAGATATGACCATAAACTCGTCGTTTTCTTGTTTTATGGCCGTTTTCATGAGCTATTGCCCACAGTTTAGGGGTTCTAGGGCGATTTACAGTGACCTTCCGACCTGATACATGTTGGAAAGATATGACCAGAAACTCGCCGTTCTCGCGTTTTATGGCCGTTTTCATGAGCTATTGCCCACAGTTTAGGGGTTCTAGGGCGATTTACAGTGACCTTCCGACCTGATACATGTTGGAAAGATATGACCATAAACTTGTCGTTTTCTTGTTTTATGGCCGTTTTCATGAGCTATTGCCCACTGTTTAGGGGTTCTAGGGCGATTTACAGTGACCTTCCGACCTGATACATGTTGGAAAGATATGACGAGAAACTCATCGTTTTCGCGTTTTATGGCCATTTTCATGAGCTATTGCCCATAGTTTTATGGTTCTAGGGCTAATTAAAGTAACCTTAAGACCCGATACCTGTTTGATAGTTATGCCTAAAAACTCGTCGTTTTCGTGTTTTATGGTCATTTTCATGAGTTATTGCCCACAATTTTTGGGTTTCAGCCGGATTTGCATGTCTCGAAAGAACCCTGACATGTTTGAGAGATATGACCAGAAACTCG
Source organism: Avena atlantica (assembly GCA_910589765.1). Classification (NCBI taxonomy): domain Eukaryota; kingdom Viridiplantae; phylum Streptophyta; class Magnoliopsida; order Poales; family Poaceae; genus Avena; species Avena atlantica. Next base: position 13,111 of record CAJUWN010000873.1, on the reverse strand, counting down.
CCGTTCTCGCGTTTTATGGCCATTTTCATGAGCTATTGCCCACAGTTTAGGGGTTCTAGGGCGATTTACAGTGACCTTCCGACCTGATACATGTTGGAAAGATATGACCAGAAACTCGTCGTTTTCGCGTTTTATGGCTGTTTTCATGAGCTATTGCCCACAGTTTAGGGGTTCTAGGGCGATTTACAGTGACCTTCCGACCTGATACATGTTGGAAAGGTAAGACTATAAACTCGCCGTTCTCGCGTTTTATGGCCATTTTCATGAGCTATTGCCCACAGTTTAGGGGTTCTAGGGTGATTTACAGTGACCTTCCGAACTGATACATGCTGGAAAGACATGACCAGAAACTCGTCGTTTTCTTGTTTTATGGCCGTTTTCATGAGCTATTGCCCATAGTTTAGGTGTTGTAGGGCGATTTACAGTAACCTTCCGACTTGATACATGTTGGAAATATATGACCATAAACTCGTCGTTTTCTTGTTTTATGGCCGTTTTCATGAGCTATTGCCCACAGTTTAGGGGTTCTAGGGCGATTTACAGTGACCTTCCGACCTGATACATGTTGGAAAGATATGACCAGAAACTCGTCGTTTTCGCGTTTTATGGCCGTTTTCATGAGCTATTGCCCATAGTTTTATGGTTCTAGGGCTAATTTAAAGCAACCTTCCGACCCGATACATGTTTGAAAGTTATGCCTAAAAACTCGTCGTTTTCGTGTTTTATGGTCATTTTCATGAGTTATTGCCCATAGTTAGGGGTTCTAGGGTGATTTACAGTGACCTTCCGAACTGATACATGCTGGAAAGACATGACCAGAAACTCGTCGTTTTCTTGTTTTATGGCCGTTTTCATGAGCTATTGCCCATAGTTTAGGTGTTCTAGGGCGATTTACAGTGACCTTCCGACCTGATACATGTTGGAAAGATATGACCATAAACTCGTCGTTTTCGCGTTTTATGGCCGTTTTCATGAGCTACTGCCCATAGTTTTATGGTTCTAGGGCTAATTAAAGCAACCTTAAGACCCGATACCTGTTTGATAGTTATGCCTAAAAACTCGTCGTTTTCGTGTTTTATGGTCATTTTCATGAGTTATTGCCCACAGTTTTGGGTTTCAGCCGGATTTGCATGTCTCGAAAGACCCTGACATGTTTGAGAGATATGACCAGAAACTCGCCGTTCTCGCGTTTTATGGCCATTTTCATGAGCTATTGCCCACAGTTTAGGGGTTCTAGGGCGATTTACAGTGACCTTCCGACCTGATACATGTTGGAAAGATATGACCAGAAACTCGTCGTTTTCGCGTTTTATGGCCGTTTTCATGAGCTATTGCCCACAGTTTAGGGGTTCTAGGGCGATTTACAGTGACCTTCCGACCTGATACATGTTGGAAAGGTATGACTAGAAACTCGCCGTTCTCGCGTTTTATGGCCATTTTCATGAGCTATTGCCCACAGTTTAGGGGTTCTAGGGTGATTTACAGTGACCTTCCGAACTGATACATGCTGGAAAGACATGACCAGAAACTCGTCGTTTTCTTGTTTTATGGCCGTTTTCATGAGCTATTGCCCATAGTTTAGGTTTCTAGGGCGATTTACAGTGACCTTCCGACTTGATACATGTTGGAAATATATGACCAGAAACTCGCCGTTCTCGCGTTTTATGGCCGTTTTCATGAGCTATTGCCCACAGTTTAGGGGTTCTAGGGCGATTTACAGTGACCTTCCGACCTGATACATGTTAGAAAGATATGACTAAAAACTCCTCGTTTTCTTGTTTTATGGCCGTTTTCATGAGCTATTGCCCACAGTTTTATGGTTCTAGGGCTATTTAAAGCAACCTTAACACCCGGTACATATTTGAGAGTTATGCCAAAAACTCGTCGTTTTCATGTTTTATGGTCATTTTCATGAGTTATTGCCCACAGTTTTTGGGTTTCAGCCGGATTTGCATGTCTCGAAAGAACCCTGACATGTTTGAGAGATATGACCAGAAACTCGCCGTTCTCGCGTTTTATGGCCGTTTTCATGAGCTATTGCCCACAGTTTAGGGGTTCTAGGGCGATTTACAGTGACCTTCCGACCTGATACATGTTGGAAAGATATGACCATAAACTCGTCGTTTTCTTGTTTTATGGCCGTTTTCATGAGCTATTGCCCACAGTTTAGGGGTTCTAGGGCGATTTACAGTGACCTTCCGACCTGATACATGTTGGAAAGATATGACCAGAAACTCGCCGTTCTCGCGTTTTATGGCCGTTTTCATGAGCTATTGCCCACAGTTTAGGGGTTCTAGGGCGATTTACAGTGACCTTCCGACCTGATACATGTTGGAAAGATATGACCATAAACTCGTCGTTTTCTTGTTTTATGGCCGTTTTCATGAGCTATTGCCCACTGTTTAGGGGTTCTAGGGCGATTTACAGTGACCTTCCGACCTGATACATGTTGGAAAGATATGACCAGAAACTCATCGTTTTCGCGTTTTATGGCCATTTCATGAGCTATTGCCCATAGTTTTATGGTTCTAGGGCTAATTAAAGTAACCTTAAGACCCGATACCTGTTTGATAGTTATGCCTAAAAACTCGTCGTTTTCGTGTTTTATGGTCATTTTCATGAGTTATTGCCCACAGTTTTTGGGTTTCAGCCGGATTTGCATGTCTCGAAAGAAACCTGACATGTTTGAGAGATATGACCAGAAACTCGCCGTTCTCGCGTTTTATGGCCGTTTTCATGAGCTATTGCCCACAGTTTAGGGGTTCTAGGGCGATTTACAGTGACCTTCCGACCTGATACATGTTGGAAAGATATGACCAGAAACTCGTCGTTTTCGCGTTTTATGGCTGTTTTCATGAGCTATTGCCCACAGTTTAGGGGTTCTAGGGCGATTTACAGTGACCTTCCGACCTGATACATGTTGGAAAGGTATGACTAGAAACTCGCCGTTCTCGCGTTTTATGGCCATTTTCATGAGCTATTGCCCACAGTTTAGGGGTTCTAGGGTGATTTACAGTGACCTTCCGAACTGATACATGCTGGAAAGACATGACCAGAAACTCGTCGTTTTCTTGTTTTATGGCCGTTTTCATGAGCTATTGCCCATAGTTTAGGTGTTCTAGGGCGATTTACAGTGACCTTCCGACTGATACATGTTGGAAAGATATGACCAGAAACTCGCCGTTCTCGCGTTTTATGGCCGTTTTCATGAGCTATTGCCCACAGTTTAGGGGTTCTAGGGCGATTTACAGTGACCTTCCGACCTGATACATGTTAGAAAGATATGACTAAAAACTCCTAGTTTTCTTGTTTTATGGCCGTTTTCATGAGCTATTGCCCACAGTTTTATGGTTCTAGGGCTATTTAAAGCAACCTTAACACCCGGTACATATTTGAGAGTTATGCCAAAAACTCGTCGTTTTCATGTTTTATGGTCATTTTCATGAGTTATTGCCCACAGTTTTTGGGTTTCAGCCGGATTTGCATGTCTCGAAAGAACCCTGACATGTTTGAGAGATATGACCAGAAACTCGCCGTTCTCGCGTTTTATGGCCGTTTTCATGAGCTATTGCCCACAGTTTAGGGGTTCTAGGGCGATTTACAGTGACCTTCCGACCTGATACATGTTGGAAAGATATGACCATAAACTCGTCGTTTTCTTGTTTTATGGCCGTTTTCATGAGCTATTGCCCACAGTTTAGGGGTTCTAGGGCGATTTACAGTGACCTTCCGACCTGATACATGTTGGAAAGATATGACCAGAAACTCGCCGTTCTCGCGTTTTATGGCCGTTTTCATGAGCTATTGCCCACAGTTTAGGGGTTCTAGGGCGATTTACAGTGACCTTCCGACCTGATACATGTTGGAAAGATATGACCATAAACTCGTCGTTTTCTTGTTTTATGGCCGTTTTCATGAGCTATTGCCCACTGTTTAGGGGTTCTAGGGCGATTTACAGTGACCTTCCGACCTGATACATGTTGGAAAGATATGACCAGAAACTCATCGTTTTCGCGTTTTATGGCCATTTTCATGAGCTATTGCCCATAGTTTTATGGTTCTAGGGCTAATTAAAGTAACCTTAAGACCCGATACCTGTTTGATAGTTATGCCTAAAAACTCGTCGTTTTCGTGTTTTATGGTCATTTTCATGAGTTATTGCCCACAATTTTGGGTTTCAGCCGGATTTGCATGTCTCGAAAGAACCCTGACATGTTTGAGAGATATGACCAGAAACTCGCCGTTCTCGCGTTTTATGGCCGTTTTCATGAGCTATTGCCCACAGTTTAGGGGTTCTAGGGCGATTTACAGTGACCTTCCGACCTGATACATGTTGGAAAGATATGACCAGAAACTCGTCGTTTTCGCGTTTTATGGCTGTTTTCATGAGCTATTGCCCACAGTTTAGGGGTTCTAGGGCGATTTACAGTGACCTTCCGACCTGATACATGTTGGAAAGGTAATGACTATAAACTCGCCGTTCTCGCGTTTTATGGCCATTTTCATGAGCTATTGCCCACAGTTTAGGGGTTCTAGGGTGATTTACAGTGACCTTCCGAACTGATACATGCTGGAAAGACATGACCAGAAACTCGTCGTTTTCTTGTTTTATGGCCGTTTTCATGAGCTATTGCCCATAGTTTAGGTGTTCTAGGGCGATTTACAGTGACCTTCCGACTTGATACATGTTGGAAATATATGACCAGAAACTCGCCGTTCTGTTTTATGGCCGTTTTCATGAGCTATTGCCCACAGTTTAGGGGTTCTAGGGCGATTTACAGTGACCTTCCGACCTGATACATGTTGGAAAGATATGACCAAAACTCGTCGTTTTCGCGTTTTATGGCCGTTTTCATGAGCTATTGCCCACAGTTTTATGGTTCTAGGGCTATTTAAAGCAACCTTAAGACCGATACATGTTTGATAGTTATGCCAAAAACTCGTCGTTTTCGTGTTTTATGGTCATTTTCATGAGCTATTGCCCACAGTTTAGGGGTTCTAGGGGATTTACAGTGACCTTCCGACCCTGATACATGTTGGAAAGATATGACCAGAAACTCGTCGTTTTCTTGTTTTATGGCCGTTTTCATGAGCTATTGCCCACAGTTTAGGGGTTCTAGGGCGATTTACAGTGACCTTCCGACCTGATACATGTTGGAAAGATATGACCATAAACTCGTCGTTTTCTTGCGTTTTATGGCCGTTTTCATGAGCTATTGCCCACAGTTTTATGGTTCTAGGGCTATTTAAAGTGACCTTCCGACCTGATACATGTTGAAAGATATGACCAAAAACTCGTCGTTTTCGTGTTTTATGGTCATTTTCATGAGCTATTGCCCACAGTTTTTGGGTTCAGGCGGATTTGCATGTCTCGAAAGACCTGACATGTTTGAAAGATATGACCAGAAACTCGCCGTTCTCGCGTTTTATGGCCGTTTTCATGAGCTATTGCCCACAGTTTAGGGGTTCTAGGGCGATTTACAGTGACCTTCCGACCTGATACATGTTGGAAAGATATGACCAGAAACTCGTCGTTTTCGCGTTTTATGGCCGTTTTCATGAGCTATTGCCCACAGTTTAGGGGTTCTAGGGCGATTTACAGTGACCTTCCGACCTGATACATGTTGGAAAGTTATGACTAGAAACTCGCCGTTCTCGCGTTTTATGGCCATTTTCATGAGCTATTGCCCACAGTTTAGGGGTTCTAGGGTGATTTACAGTGACCTTCCGAACTGATACATGCTGGAAAGACATGACCAGAAACTCGTCGTTTTCGCGTTTTATGGCCGTTTTCATGAGCTATTGCCCACAGTTTAGGGGTTCTAGGGCGATTTACAGTGACCTTCCGACCTGATACATGTTGGAAAGATATGACCAGAAACTCGCCGTTTTCGCGTTTTATGGCCGTTTTCATGAGCTATTGCCCACAGTTTAGGGGTTCTAGGGCGATTTACAGTGACCTTCCGACCTGATACATGTTAGAAAGATATGACCAAAAACTCCCGTTTTCTTGTTTTATGGCCGTTTTCATGAGCTATTGCCCACAGTTTTATGGTTCTAGGGCTATTTAAAGCAACCTTAAGACCCGATACATGTTTGAGAGTTATGCCAAAACTCGTCGTTTTCATGTTTTATGGTCATTTTCATGAGTTATTGCCCACAGTTTTTGGGTTTCAGCCGGATTTGCATGTCTCGAAAGAACCCTGACATGTTTGAGAGATATGACCAGAAACTCGCCGTTCTCGCGTTTTATGGCCGTTTTCATGAGCTATTGCCCACAGTTTAGGGGTTCTAGGGCGATTTACAGTGACCTTCCGACCTGATACATGTTGGAAAGATATGACCATAAACTCGTCGTTTTCTTGTTTTATGGCCGTTTTCATGAGCTATTGCCCACAGTTTAGGGGTTCTAGGGCGATTTACAGTGACCTTCCGACCTGATACATGTTGGAAAGATATGACCAGAAACTCGTCGTTCTCGCGTTTTATGGCCGTTTTCATGAGCTATTGCCCACAGTTTAGGGGTTCTAGGGCGATTTACAGTGACCTTCCGACCTGATACATGTTGGAAAGATATGACCATAAACTCGTCGTTTTCTTGTTTTATGGCCGTTTTCATGAGCTATTGCCCATGTTTAGGGGTTCTAGGGCGATTTACAGTGACCTTCCGACCTGATACATGTTGGAAAGATATGACCAGAAACTCGTCGTTTTCGCGTTTTATGGCCGTTTTCATGAGCTATTGCCCATAGTTTTATGGTTCTAGGGCTAATTAAAGAACCTTAAGACCCGATACCTGTTTGAAAGTTATGCCTAAAAACTCGTCGTTTTCGTGTTTTATGGTCATTTTCATGAGTTATTGCCCACAGTTTTTGGGTTTCAGCCGGATTTGCATGTCTCGAAAGAAACCTGACATGTTTGAAGATATGACCAGAAACTCGCCGTTCTCGCGTTTTATGGCCATTTTCATGAGCTATTGCCCACAGTTTAGGGGTTCTAGGGCGATTTACAGTGACCTTCCGACCTGATACATGTTGGAAAGATATGACCAGAAACTCGTCGTTTTCGCGTTTTATGGCTGTTTTCATGAGCTATTGCCCACAGTTTAGGGGTTCTAGGGCGATTTACAGTGACCTTCCGACCTGATACATGTTGGAAAGGTATGACTAGAAACTCGCCGTTCTCGCGTTTTATGGCCATTTTCATGAGCTATTGCCCACAGTTTAGGGGTTCTAGGGTGATTTACAGTGACCTTCCGAACTGATACATGCTGGAAAGACATGACCAGAAACTCGTCGTTTTCTTGTTTTATGGCCGTTTTCATGAGCTATTGCCCATAGTTTAGGTGTTCTAGGGCGATTTACAGTGACCTTCCGACTTGATACATGTTGGAAATATATGACCAGAAACTCGCCGTTCTCGCGTTTTATGGCCGTTTTCATGAGCTATTGCCCACAGTTTAGGGGTTCTAGGGCGATTTACAGTGACCTTCCAACCTGATACATGTTGAAAGATATGACTAAAAACTCCTAGTTTTCTTGTTTTATGGCCGTTTTCATGAGCTATTGCCCACAGTTTTATGGTTCTAGGGCTATTTAAAGCAACCTTAACACCCGGTACATATTTGAGAGTTATGCCAAAAACTCGTCGTTTTCATGTTTTATGGTCATTTTCATGAGTTATTGCCCACAGTTTTTGGGTTTCAGCCGGATTTGCATGTCTCGAAAGAACCTGACATGTTTGAGAGATATGACCAGAAACTCGCCGTTCTCGCGTTTTATGGCCGTTTTCATGAGCTATTGCCCACAGTTTAGGGGTTCTAGGGAAATTTACAGTGACCTTCCGACCTGATACATGTTGGAAAGATATGACCATAAACTCGTCGTTTTCTTGTTTTATGGCCGTTTTCATGAGCTATTGCCCACAGTTTAGGGGTTCTAGGGCGATTTACAGTGACCTTCCGACCTGATACATGTTGGAAAGATATGACCAGAAACTCGCCGTTCTCGCGTTTTATGGCCGTTTTCATGAGCTATTGCCCACAGTTTAGGGGTTCTAGGGCGATTTACAGTGACCTTCCGACCTGATACATGTTGGAAAGATATGACCATAAACTCGTCGTTTTCTTGTTTTATGGCCGTTTTCATGAGCTATTGCCCACTGTTTAGGGGTTCTAGGGCGATTTACAGTGACCTTCCGACCTGATACATGTTGGAAAGATATGACCAGAAACTCGTCGTTTTCGCGTTTTATGGCCGTTTTCATGAGCTATTGCCCATAGTTTTATGGTTCTAGGGCTAATTAAAGTAACCTTAAGACCCGATACATGTTTGATAGTTATGCCTAAAAACTCGTCGTTTTCGTGTTTTATGGTCATTTTCATGAGTTATTGCCCACAATTTTTGGGTTTCAGCCGGATTTGCATGTCTCGAAAGAAACCTGACATGTTTGAGAGATATGACCAGAAACTCGCCGTTCTCGCGTTTTATGGCCGTTTTCATGAGCTATTGCCCACAGTTTAGGGGTTCTAGGGCGATTTACAGTGACCTTCCGACCTGATACATGTTGGAAAGATATGACCAGAAACTCGTCGTTTTCGCGTTTTATGGCCGTTTTCATGAGCTATTGCCCACAGTTTAGGGGTTCTAGGGCGATTTACAGTGACCTTCCGACCTGATACATGTTGGAAAGGTATGACTAGAAACTCGCCGTTCTCGCGTTTTATGGCCATTTTCATGAGCTATTGCCCACAGTTTAGGGGTTCTAGGGTGATTTACAGTGACCTTCCGAACTGATACATGCTGGAAAGACATGACCAGAAACTCGTCGTTTTCTTGTTTTATGGCCGTTTTCATGAGCTATTGCCCATAGTTTAGGTGTTCTAGGGCGATTTACAGTGACCTTCCGACTGATACATGTTGGAAAGATATGACCAGAAAACTCGCCGTTTCTCGCGTTTTATGGCCGTTTTCATGAGCTATTGCCCACAGTTTAGGGGTTCTAGGGCGATTTACAGTGACCTTCCGACCTGATACATGTTAGAAAGATATGACTAAAAACTCCTAGTTTTCTTGTTTTATGGCCGTTTTCATGAGCTATTGCCCACAGTTTTATGGTTCTAGGGCTATTTAAAGCAACCTTAACACCCGGTACATATTTGAGAGTTATGCCAAAAACTCGTCGTTTTCATGTTTTATGGTCATTTTCATGAGTTATTGCCCACAGTTTTTGGGTTTCAGCCGGATTTGCATGTCTCGAAAGAACCCTGACATGTTTGAGAGATATGACCAGAAACTCGCCGTTCTCGCGTTTTATGGCCGTTTTCATGAGCTATTGCCCACAGTTTAGGGGTTCTAGGGCGATTTACAGTGACCTTCCGACCTGATACATGTTGGAAAGATATGACCATAAACTCGTCGTTTTCTTGTTTTATGGCCGTTTTCATGAGCTATTGCCCACAGTTTAGGGGTTCTAGGGCGATTTACAGTGACCTTCCGACCTGATACATGTTGGAAAGATATGACCAGAAACTCGCCGTTCTCGCGTTTTATGGCCGTTTTCATGAGCTATTGCCCACAGTTTAGGGGTTCTAGGGCGATTTACAGTGACCTTCCGACCTGATACATGTTGGAAAGATATGACCATAAACTCGTCGTTTCTTGTTTTATGGCCGTTTTCATGAGCTATTGCCCACTGTTTAGGGGTTCTAGGGCGATTTACAGTGACCTTCCGACCTGATACATGTTGGAAAGATATGACCAGAAACTCGTCGTTTTCGCGTTTTATGGCCATTTTCATGAGCTATTGCCCACAGTTTTATGGTTCTAGGGCTAATTTAAGTAACCTTAAGACCGATACATGTTTGATAGTTATGCCTAAAACTCGTCGTTTTCGTGTTTTATGGTCATTTTCATGAGTTATTGCCCACAGTTTTTGGGTTTCAGCCGGATTTGCATGTCCGAAAAAACCCTGACATGTTTGAGAGATATGACCAGAAACTCGCCGTTCTCGCGTTTTATGGCCATTTTCATGAGCTATTGCCCACAGTTTAGTTTAGGGGTTCTAGGGCGATTTACAGTGACCTTCCGACCTGATACATGTTGGAAAGATATGACCAGAAACTCGTCGTTTTCGCGTTTTATGGCCGTTTTCATGAGCTATTGCCCACAGTTTAGGGGTTCTAGGGCGATTTACAGTGACCTTCCGACCTGATACATGTTGGAAAGGTATGACTAAAACTCGCCGTTCTCGCGTTTTATGGCCGTTTTCATGAGCTATTGCCCACAGTTTAGGGGTTCTAGGGTGATTTACAGTGACCTTCCGAACTGATACATGTTGGAAAGATATGACCAGAAACTCGTCGTTTTCTTGTTTTATGGCCGTTTTCATGAGCTATTGCCCACAGTTTAGGTGTTCTAGGGCGATTTACAGTGACCTTCCGACCTGATACATGTTGGAAAGATATGACCAGAAACTCGTCGTTTTTTATGGCCGTTTTCATGAGCTATTGCCCACAGTTTAGGGGTTCTAGGGCGATTTACAGTGACCTTCCGACCTGATACATGTTGGAAAGATATGACCAGAAAACTCGTCGTTTTCGCGTTTTATGGCCGTTTTCATGAGCTATTGCCCACAGTTTTATGGTTCTAGGGCTAATTAAAGCAACCTTAAGACCCGATACATGTTTGAAAGTTATGCCAAAAACTCGTCGTTTTCGCGTTTTTATGGCCATTTCATGAGCTATTGCCCACAGTTTAGGGGTTCTAGGGTGATTTACAGTGACCTTCCGAACTGATACATGTTGGAAAGATATGACCAGAAACTCGTCGTTTTCTTGTTTTATGGCCGTTTTCATGAGCTATTGCCCACAGTTTAGGGGTTCTAGGGCGATTTACAGTGACCTTCCGACCTGATACATGTTGGAAAGATATGACCAGAAACTCGTCGTTTTCGCGTTTTATGGCCGTTTTCATGAGCTATTGCCCACAGTTTTATGGTTCTAGGGCTATTAAAGCAACCTTAAGACCCGATACATGTTTGAAGATATGCCAAAAACTCGTCGTTTTCGTTTTTATGGTCATTTCATGAGTTATTGCCCACAGTTTTTGGGTTTCAGCCGGATTTGCATGTCTCGAAAGAACCTGACATGTTTGAGAGATATGACCAGAAACTCGCCGTTCTCGCGTTTTATGGCCGTTTTCATGAGCTATTGCCCACAGTTTAGGGGTTCTAGGGCGATTTACAGTGACCTTCCGACCTGATACATGTTGGAAAGATATGACCAGAAACTCGTCGTTTTCGCGTTTTATGGCTGTTTTCATGAGCTATTGCCCACAGTTTAGGGGTTCTAGGGCGATTTACAGTGACCTTCCGACCTGATACATGTTGGAAAGGTATGACTAAAACTCGCCGTTTCTCGCGTTTTATGGCCATTTTCATGAGCTATTGCCCACAGTTTAGGGGTTCTAGGGTGATTTACAGTGACCTTCCGAACTGATACATGCTGAAAGACATGACCAGAAACTCGTCGTTTTCTTGTTTTATGGCCGTTTTCATGAGCTATTGCCCACAGTTTAGGTGTTCTAGGCCGATTTACAGTGACCTTCCGACCTGATACATGTTGGAAAATATATGACCAGAAACTCGCCGTTCTCGCGTTTTATGGCCGTTTTCATGAGCTATTGCCCACAGTTTAGGGGTTCTAGGGCGATTTACAGTGACCTTCCGACCTGATACATGTTAGAAAGATATGACTAAAAACTCCTAGTTTCTTGTTTTATGGCCGTTTTCATGAGCTATTGCCCACAGTTTTATGGTTCTAGGGCTATTTAAAGCAACCTTAACACCCGGTACATATTGAGAGTTATGCCAAAAACTCGTCGTTTTCATGTTTTATGGTCATTTTCATGAGTTATTGCCCACAGTTTTTGGTTTCAGCCGGATTTGCATGTCTCGAAAGACCTGACATGTTGAGGATATGACCAGAAACTCGCCGTTCTCGCGTTTTATGGCCGTTTTCATGAGCTATTGCCCACAGTTTAGGGGTTCTAGGGCGATTTACAGTGACCTTCCGACCTGATACATGTTGGAAAGATATGACCAGAAACTCGTCGTTTTCTTGTTTTATGGCCGTTTTCATGAGCTATTGCCCACAGTTTAGGGTTCTAGGGCGATTTACAGTGACCTTCCGACCTGATACATGTTGGAAAGATATGACCAGAAACTCGCCGTTCTCGCGTTTTATGGCCGTTTTCATGAGCTATTGCCCACAGTTTAGGGGTTCTAGGGCGATTTACAGTGACCTTCCGACCTGATACATGTTGGAAAGATATGACCATAAACTCGTCGTTTTCTTGTTTTATGGCCGTTTTCATGAGCTATTGCCCACAGTTTAGGGGTTCTAGGGCGATTTACAGTGACCTTCCGACCTGATACATGTTGGAAAGATATGACCAGAAACTATCGTTTTCGCGTTTTATGGCCATTTCATGAGCTATTGCCCACAGTTTTATGGTTCTAGGGCTAATTAAAGTAACCTTAAGACCGATACCTGTTGATGGTTATGCCAAAAACTCGTCGTTTTCGTGTTTTATGGTCATTTTCATGAGTTATTGCCCACAGTTTTGGGTTTCAGCCGGATTTGCATGTCTCGAAAGAAACCTGACATGTTTGAGAGATATGACCAGAAACTCGCCGTTCTCGCGTTTTATGGCCGTTTTCATGAGCTATTGCCCACAGTTTAGGGGTTCTAGGGCGATTTACAGTGACCTTCCGACCTGATACATGTTGGAAAGATATGACCAGAAACTCGTCGTTTTCGTTTTATGGCCGTTTTCATGAGCTATTGCCCACAGTTTAGGGGTTCTAGGGCGATTTACAGTGACCTTCCGACCTGATACATGTTGGAAAGGTATGACAGAAACTCGCCGTTTCTCGCGTTTTATGGCCTTTTCATGAGCTATTGCCCACAGTTTAGGGGTTCTAGGGTGATTTACAGTGACCTTCCGAACTGATACATGCTGGAAAGACATGACCAGAAACTCGTCGTTTTCTTGTTTTATGGCCGTTTTCATGAGCTATTGCCCACAGTTTAGGTGTTCTAGGGCGATTT
>CAJUWN010000872.1:0-58682 GCA_910589765.1 Avena atlantica | reverse complement strand
TTACAAGATTGTATTTAAATAAGTTCGGAACAAATATAACTCCTATTTTTCTAAGGGGTTTTGTCCAATCATAGGGTTCAATCCTACAGGCAACACAGTACTCTGATACCATCTATAGAGGCCCAACCTTTAATAGGTAGAATCCTTGTGTTTTACAATGCTAGTCCCTGGATCAATAGCTAGCATCCACAGTTAAGATGTAATATCAAGAAACAAAGGTCATAATACAACTTTATAACCAAGGATAAAATATCATTAATCTCACTTACCTCATTTGGCTATCACATTACAATGCAAGCAGAATATATATAGCATGGAGTCCTTCATCTCAAAGTGCCATAGGAAATCATTTTGGTTTGTAGACTTGTAATCCTATTCAAAACACTTCACTAACATCAAACAAACCTGCAACATAATAAGTTGCAGCCACAAGGGTCCAGTACATTTGAATTGTATTGGCAAGTTTCACTACTATGTAAAATAAGTGGATCCGATACTTACATGCATATTGGCTAAGTAGGGTTTAGGCTTATTTACAGAAAGCAATGTAGTTTTAACCCTATCTTTTCAAAAATTTTTGATCTTTTGTCAAATCTTTCTGAACTCCTTGGAAAACTCCAAGTGCTTCAAATCCCTTGTTGACACCATCAAGTTTTACTTTGAGAATTGGAATGTCGAGATCTTCCATAGCTTCAGGCCTTAGTTGCTCAGAGTTGTCGGTAACCGGGGACACGGCTAAGTACTTAGAATTGATCTTCTGCACTTCTGCAGAAGTTGTACGCTTTACCCACATGACACAATCTCGTCTTGATGCCACCAGTGGCCGCTGGATAAGTACACAACCAAATGGAGTACTGGCAGATCGAGAATGTGACAAAGTCTTTCCATAGAAGTCCTCCCAATACACAATGCTAGCTTGTCTACCAGACACCAATGTAAGGATATATTTCCAATACACAATTCTAGTTAACCTAAAATGCCAATGCAAGGGTCTTCCACTATGTAGTATACTAAACAAGAGCCCATTTAGCATGTGTCTATACACGGAAGCCACTGTACAAGAAACATGTTCAATCTCTAAGTTCCTGGGTGGTTTTCTTCTAGTGCACACACAAAAAAGATAGCCATAAACATAGTTCCCTTTGTTGCCACCTTGTCCAAATCTTGAGTATCCTTTTCCACCCAGGTGGTTCATTATTGTTTATTATATAAAACATATAATTTTCCAACACTTCATATAATCATATCATGTATCCCATCCCAAATATATAGCAGGTCTAAGCATACTACAACTACAATGTTTTCACTAAGGAGGATGTAAGGATATCCTAATAGGATATAGCATAGCATAGAAATATAGTAGTCCTTATCATGCATGTTACAAAAATCCACTAAGTGTAATGAAAATAGTAGGACATGGATGATAGTGTCACTTTCCTTTTTAGTAGAGAATGTTGGTTCACTTCTTGATCTTGCAAATATCACACTCTTCTAACTTCACTACAAATCAATCAAGCAAACACATATTCAACTAGCATTCAAACAATTTCACCACATAAAATATCAAAACATGGCAATGCATGCAAGCATGCAAAAGATGGTTTTATTTAGAAAAGTGGTTTCTATTAGGCTCTAACCATTTTAAGGCCCATATTGGTCATTTACAAATGTGGTAAAACCATTTGCAAAAGGTTCACTCCATAAACCAATTATTGTACAAGGTGATATTTTATGTTGTTGAAAATGCTTTTTGCAAGGTAATAATTTTATAGGGTTCTTCAAATATATTTTTAATTCTCAAAACTTGTGTTTAGAGTCAGAGAGTTTAACTCAAATCATTTTCCCAAGATTTTACTCAAAAAGTATTTTTTAACCCCATAAACAATATTTTTATTTGACTAGAAATGTTCTAACTCAAATATTTATTCCTTAACTTCACAAAATACATTTTTAAAACCCATAAGTTGATTTCTGAGGTCAGTAGGTTCAAAACAAACCATTTAGCAAATATTTCACATTAAAAATATTTCTAGAACAATTTTATATTCAAATATGCCTACTACACAAGTTTCTGCAATTTCCAATTCAACCAATTTTACAGAAGCAAAACATTAAAAAGGTTCATGGTTGTAAAGTACTTGTTCTGCTTATTCCATTGATATAAAATTTGCAAAATTTGGACGTGTAGATTAAAGTTATGAAATTTGCAAGTTTGCATATCTAATAGATCAAATTTCTATTTTAAATCCTGAGTCTGGCCACGTGGCGTGTTTCTATAGGCTGGTACTGGTTCGTGTGGAATGATCAATCCTGTCCGCAGGATCTCACTTAAAACGCACGGCATAGATGGACGTGTACCCCTTCGTTTAGAATCTAATCTCAATCCTTGGATCTAGATCCGACGGACCACAGCAGCTCGACCATGGTTTGGCGGCGCTGGCGGCGGCTGACAGCGGCGCACGCTCGGACGGAGACTTTGCCGAGGGCCTAGGTCGCGCGGGGAAGGGATAGGATGCTCACCATGCTCGCAGGAGTGCGGCGAAGATCAAGGTGTGGTCGGTTCGTCGAGGGGCGCACTGGAACAGAGTGGATTGCTCGCCGGAGCGTGCAGCGGCGTCGGGTGCTTCTGGTTGTCGTCGGAGGCAGGGTTTGAGGGCGCGCTAAGGCAAACGGAGCATGCAGTTAGATGCGTACGGTACTGGGATCACGGGAGCATCATCGGGAGGTACTGGGGCAGTCTGAACTCACCGGGGAATCTCGCCGGAGTCGAGGCAGGAGGCTGCGATTCTCTGATGTTGAGGTTGCCGAGGCTACGGTGCTCGCGCGTGTGTGGGGTTGGTGTTGGGAGATGCGCAAGAAGAGGGGAAGCAAGCTCTTGTGCTCTGGGGGGCTAGGGTTGGTCGGACGGCGCCGGAATCGGCTGGAGAAGCTCGTCGGAGCAGTGGTGCTTGAGCTCGAAATTAGGGCAGCCTGGAGGGAGAGGGGAGGCGATGTCTGGGGAAACGTAAGAGGGGAGGGAGGCGCTTAAGTGTGCATGTCGGGGGCAGGTTTTACTACGGCAATGAAGTGAATTCAATGCGAGGAATAATGGCAAGAAAACAGCCGGCGAGGGGGACATGGTCGCGTGCAGGTGAAAACGAAGACCTAGAAGGTGGGGTCTGGCTGTCTGTGAGAGAGAGACACTACTAGGAAAATGGCTATAGGTAATCAGCACATCCGTGGCTCACATGGTTGAAGTGCCCCACGGCTAAAACAGGCGTGGCGCACCTGTGGGCAGTGCCCTACTAGTAACTAGAACAACCGTGGCGCACATGACTATAGTGCGCCACAGATGTGTGTGGGCCAGGGCCCTGTTGGCCGCACGCCAAACATCTGTAGCGCACTACAGCTATGTGCGCCACGGTTGTTTGTGTCATCTGTGGCGCACATGGGGAGGGTGCGCTACGCCTAAGCGCACGCCCCCCTCTGCTGTGAAACGGCCACAAACATCTGTGGCGCACTCGGCCGAGTGCGCCACAGAAGTTTGTACTCCCTGTGGCGCACTAGGACCTTGTGCGCCACGGATGTGTCGATTCTTTTAGGACATCACTTTATGTGCACATGTGTGCCCACACATCCACCACCCCACACTTCACTTTCCCCTTCTTCTTCCTCCTTAGATCTAGTCGGGATCTTCTCCTTCCCACCTCAATTTCTCCACACATTCACCATTTTTAGCATGTAAAACTTGCTTTGGATGTTACATAAGTAATAGAGGAGGTCTCCGGTCTCTCATCTATCCTTCTCCGGTCGACGCGCGCACCTCTCCTTTCCATCTTTCTCGTGATCGGTCTCTCATCTCGGTAAGTTGTGCATGTAAGGATGTGTTCATGTTTATATGGATGATGTGCTCATATGTATGTAGATGATCGATGCATGCTCATGATGTGTGTATGTGTGGAGAGGATCGATGGTCATATGTGTGTGTATATGGAGAGTATCGATGATGCTCATGCATGTGTGTATGGAGAGGATAATGATATGTTCATGTGTGTATGGATCGGTCTCTCTCTCACTCTTGTGTTTGTATGTGAACAAGTTGCCATTTGTTTTGCCAAAATGTTGATTCATTTCCATTTTGGCAAGACTTTGGCATTTCGCAAAGGTCCTAATTTTAGGATAGGTCATGCCGAAATTTTCTATCGACCATTGCATGCATGCATTCATTATGTGGTTCTAATAGACTTCAAAATTGTACCGTGTACATCGTGCAGGCAAAAATGGTCCGCATAATGAGCGAAGGCATTGTGGCTAGATTTTTGAAATGTGCGACGACCGACATGATATGAAATAACAAGACAGATATAAGATGTCCGTGCAGAAGATGCAAACTCAACTGGGTGATCGACCCAGATTCCGGGAATCTGCAGGCGCACCTGCTCCGCCATGGTTTCATGGATGGATACACTCGTTGGATAAGCGATGGCGTAGATGATGGAGACGGTGAAGAAGGTGGCCAACATGACGATGATCATCATCACGGCGAGAACGAGCGAGATGATGAAGAGTCTCCTGGAGATGGTGAAGGTGCGGAAGCAGACCGGGATGATGATGATCTAGATGCCGGAGGAGCAGACGACGATGGAACAACGTCAGGCTGGGTGCGGGACCCTTATGTGCAAGAGTTGCTTCTCAAGCAGACGAGTAACGCCAGGGCTTCCGCTAGAGAGAAAGCCAAGCTTGCGCAACTTGAGAAAGACGCGGTTACTCCATTGTATGAAGGATGCAGGCCCGATGATACCCGGTTGAATGTAACGCTCAAGGCTATGGAGATGAAGGCAAAGCACAAATTGAGCGACGCAAGCTTCGACGATATGATGGCATTCTGGCACGATCGTCTCCCGGAGGGGAACACATGTCCAACTAGTATCGAGGATGCCAAGAAAATCGTCTGTCCTCTCGATCTACCATACGTTAGATATCACGTATGCATCAACGATTGCATCATTTATCAGGGCGAGGACGCGGAGAAAACCACATGTCCGGTGTGCGGCGTGAGTCGATACAAGAAAGGGAAGAAAGCACCTCGAAAAGTGGTATGGTACTTTACTATCACTCCTCGTCTGCAGCGCTATTTCGCGGACCCTAAGGAAGCGAAGCTCATGCGATGGCATGCGGAAAGGAAGAAGCCAGGAGATGATGATGACCCCGAAAAGGAAGAGCTGCTGACGCACCCTTCAGATGCTAGCCAGTGGAAAGCATTGGACCTCGAATTCCCAGAATTCGGTGGAGATTCGAGGAACATCAGGCTTGGTGCGAGCACCGATGGACTCAATCCGTTCGGTAGCCAGAGCAGCACGCACAGCACTTGGCCCGTGTTTGTATGGATGTACAACCTCCCTCCATGGTTGTGCATGAAGAAGAAGTACATACAAATGAGTATGCTAATTCAAGGGCCGAAAAAACCTGGTACCGACATCAATCTGTATCTCGGGTTGTTGAAAGAGGAGCTAGCCACGTTATGGGAATCTGGAGCCAATACTTACGACGCCGTCGCACAAGATTATTTCACTATGAGAGCCGCGTTGGTCACTACGGTGCAAGACTATCCAGGTTGCGGGTATATCTCGGGGCAGGTTATCCAAGGATTCTGCGCATGCGTTAGGTGCATGGATAACACAAGCTATCTCCAACTAGAGAAAGATCCAGGGTCATCGAAAACCGTGTTCATGGCGCACCGGAGGTGGCTCGGCAAGAATGATCCATGGAGAAAACGTGGAGACCTGTTCGATGGCAAATCAGAGACCCAAGGAATCCCAGAGCGTAGGAGCAGCGAAGAAGTGGAAGAGTTGCTGAAAAACTGGAAAGATTGTCCTAAGCCTGGAAAGAAGCGAAAGAGGCAGCAACAAGACAAGCCGCTGATGAAGGTATGGAAAACAAGGTCTGTTTTCTGGGAGTTGCCATACTGGAAGTTTCTCCGCACGCCTCATAGCCTCGACATCATGCATATCACGAAAAACGTGTGCGAGAGTCTGGTCGCCACCATAATCAACATGCCAGATAGGACGAAAGATGGTCCGAAAGCAAGGCACGACCTGATATGCTTGGGTATCCGGAAGGAGCTTCACGGAGGACGCACTACTCCTGATGATCAGGAAGATGACGATGATCATGAGTCGGAGACGACACAAGGTCGTCGGAAGGGTAAAAAGTTCAAGAAGAACGAATATTACTGCCCTCCTTCTTGCTTCACTCTAAGCCAGGATGAGATCAAACAGTTTTTCAAGTGCCTTCTAGGAGTCAAATTTCCTTACGGCTACGCGGGCAAGATAAGCAGATACCTAGACGAGGAGAAGCAGATGTTCAGTGGCATGAAGTCTCACGACTGTGCCGTGCTAATGACGCAGGTACTTCCGGTCGCACTAAGAGGGATAATGGACGAGCACGTCCGTGAAACGTTATTTGGCCTATGCAAGTTTTTCGACGTCATCTCTAGGAAGTCGATTGGCTTGAATCAGCTCGGAAGGCTACAGGAGGAGATCGTGGTGATACTATGTGAGCTTGAGGTATACTTCCCACCCGCATTCTTCGACATTATGGTGCATCTGCTGGTCCATGTCGTGGAGGACATCGTACAACTTGGGCCGATGTTCCTCCGCAGCATGATGGCGTTCGAAAGGATGAACGGACACATCAAAGGATACGTTCGCAACAGGTCCCGTCCAGATGGAAGCATAGCCAAGGGCTTTCTGGCCGAAGAGTGCATCTCTTTCTGCACGAATTATCTAGACATCGAGAACCCTGTCGGTCTTCCCGTCAACAGACACCTTGGCAAGCTCGACGGATCTGGTCACCGAGAGGGTCGTCGCATACTGCATGCAGACTTAGATTTTCGACGCGCAGACTTTGATCGAGCAAACCTCGTCGCGCTACAGCATTTAGAACTGGTCGATCCTTGGGTACAGAAGCACAAAAGGTTAATCGAGAAGAAGTACAGTGACCGGGGCATACAGAGGACGCAGGGAGAAATAATCAAAGAGCACAACTCAGATTTCACGCGTTGGTTTAGGCAGACGCTCCTTGATAATCCCCGCGCTCGCATTCTTCTGACACGGAAAAGATCATATTCACCTTGTCGCAGGGACCGATGCAAAACCTGGTGACCTATCAGGTGTATGATATCAACGGCTACACATTCTACACGGAGGAAAAGGACAACAAGTGTGATTATCAGAACTCAGGCGTAACGTCGGAATTCTACACCGATGACAACGTGAAGGAAAGATTCTATGGAAGAATCGAGGAGATCTGGGAGCTCGACTACTGTGGAGAAAAGGTGTCGATGTTCCGTGTCAGATGGGCAAAGAGCGTCGAAAGAGAAGACCGGTATTTCACAACCATGGTTATACCCGAAGCAGCCAAATCCAAGGCCGCCGGTGCAAACGTGGCCGCGAAAAATGAACCGTGGGTACTGGCTACCAAAGTGGACCAATGTTTTTTCATTACCGACCCGACAAAGCCTAGCCGTGTTGTCGTGAGGAGAGGAAAAAGAAACATCATCGGAATGGATGGAGTCGCCAACGAGCAAGACTTCGACCAGTACGGCGATCCAAAGATTGAAGATGACGACGACTACGATGCAGCAACATACATCACAAGAAGAAAAAGGACAACCCTACCCAAAAAAGGTAGCCCGTTCGAAAGAAGAAACATTAAAGTGCCGGGGCTAAATTATTCAACCGCGACAAAGTAGGGAAAGAAGATTGTAAAACGCTAGCTCAAAAAATATTGTAAAACGCGTGGTCGAAAAAGATTGTAATATTCATGGACAAATTATTATGAAATTTAGTTATACTTTGAATCATATTTTTGGGCATTTTTGGAATATTATTACTTTTGGGCATTTTTGGAATATTTAAAAGTATTTTAAAATCAAAATAAAACTTCTATGGCATATATCAGCACTTTTGGGCATTTTTTGGAATATTTAAAAGTATTTTTAAAATCAAAACAAAAAATTGGGGCACCAGGATTCGAACCTGGGTGCTCTCAGGTTTAGAATAGAGTAGTGGGCAGAACCAGTGGGATAGGCTAGTATAGTTGTTAGCTAGTGGGGCTGTAGTTCTCTTATGCAGTAGTTAGAAGCCGATAGGCGTAGCGCACTAGCCCATAGTGCGCTACAGATATCCGTGGAGAATTCTACTTTAGCTACAGATAGTGCGCAACCTATACTGCAGAATTCTACTTTAGCTACGCATAGAAAGACTGTACCAGTGGAGAAGTATCTGGAGATAGAGTAGGCAGGGGAAGCAGCCCTAGCTCCATTGTTTGAAATCTTGAGGGCATTGGCAGCTGAGCTTGCCCACAGCCTCAGAGCCATTGCAGCTTGAAATCAAAAAAAGGAACTGTTTTTCAGTAGAAAAGATCTTACTACTATATTACTTGGCCATTCAGTTCAGAAAAGTAACAACACTACCATAGCATATATTCAGTTTTGGCAACAGAACTTAGTTTCCAGGGAACCATCAGGCTAAGCTTATTGATTTACTGTTTTGAGTGATAGATACGCATGCTTATGACTAGGTGCTATGATATTAGAATTATCAACTTAGTGATTCCATTATCCTAGCAAGAAAAACCATACTGCAGGACCCGCAGTTATAACTTCTCAGTCCAAATTTTAAGAATAGATCATATGCAATTATAACCAGAGTTAGTAGCTAGGGCCTTCAGAACTGAATTAATCAAACCATTGCATAGGCTCCAGAAGTCCAGATCTTGCAAATAGCCTTCTATTGTCAGCACACACAGCTACAACTATGCAGAAGGGAGGCATGCCTCTAGTAGAACATCAGTTGGGTTGTAGAACATGTATGCTTGGGTTTTAGTTGCTGCTGTGTATGCTCATATGTGTTATTTTCTTTTTTCAAGAGACCTAGAAGGCTTTAGTTATTTTCTTTCCATCATATGCTTGGTGCCTGGTGAATCCAGATGATAACTGTAAATGCCCATTGCTTGATGTGGCTGGGCATGTTGATGCATTCTTAACCAATGTGTTTTCTACCTAGATGTTTATGTGCTGGCTTTGTTGGCCAGATTATCCTATGTGACCAGATTATGTGCTGGCTGTGTTGGCCATTTATTGTTTTCTGGTTGTGCTGGCTATGATGGCCATTTATTGTGTGCTAGCTATGCTGGCCATATATATGCAGGTTCTTGTATGAAATGAGTCCCGATTTTTGCCGGAATGTTGATTAACTTCCGTTTTGGCAGAAATCGGGCACTCCTAGTTTAAGAAAATTAGCAAAGGTCATGCCGGATTTTTCCGTGCATTTAACCAATTATTTGTTTTTATTAGTGCAAAGATGTGTGACAACGACGAGGCTGGATGTTCTAAGCGCATCAGCGCTGAAGGAGAACTCAGACCTCCGAATAAACAATTGACATTCTGGGAGGCGGCCCAGCGTCTAGAAGACGATGAAGAATACCATCCTTCGGAGAGCGAGGATGATGAGATGGAAGACGCGGAGGAAGAAGCCGAAGGAACGGCGGACGATGAAACCACTGATGGCGGCGAGGGCATAGGGAGTGGTAGCAACCCTCCTAAGAAGAAGAAGAAGCCGAAGGACCGGTGCCCGAACACGGTCGGCACGGTCAGGGAGGAAATTACCGAAGTGAGCCCATCAGGGGTTCCTTTGGAGCCCGCCCTTGTCGTCAAAGGGTACGGTGGGCAAGTGGCGGCGATCACCCGGACAACCATCTCGATCAACACCAAGAATCTCCGGCATAAAGATAATGGCCACTTGCGCACACTCCTCTTCAAGAAGCTGCACGCCAGATACAAGTTCCCCGCTAAGTATCAGAACAAAAATTATCATGGGAACGAAGTAAACAAATACGCCCTCACAAAGATGAGCACCGCCCTGGCCAGCTGGAGAACCCGGATAAAGAAGAAGATCTATAAAGAAGGCAAAAGTCTCGAGGAGATCCAGAAGATTGACCCGCAGATCACCGAAGATCAGTTCCGGGAGTTCAAGGAGAGGTGTGAATCCGAAAGAACCCTGGCCAATAGTAATCGGGGAAAGGTGCTGCAGGCGATGAATATAGGTCATCACCATCTCGGATCTGGTGGATAAAGAACCGCGGAGGCCAAATGGAATAAGGAGGACGAAGAGTATAGATCCAAGGGGATAGAAAACCCCTTTGCTAAATTCGAACCCGGGCAGGTTCGAAACTTCATCAGGGCCCGTTACCATGTGGACCCAAAAACCAAACAACTCACCGCGGATCCTGCGGTGAAGGAATTCGAGGAAATTGTGGTAAGTATAATCTAATTACCGCGGATCAACACGATTGCAATCTAATCGATGATCTAAATGATTCACTGTTACTTCTTTTGCAGGAGGAGGAAATTGTTGCTAGTCATGGATCCCAGGGTTCCTCATCCCAGGGGTCGACGGCGGCCACCCGGTGGGATAACCCTTTTAACAGGGCGATGAACCGGGCCAAGAAAATAGAGCCGGTTACGAAGAAGCCGTCGTCGGCTGGCCGTCTGGCCGGCCTCGGGGGTAAGAATTGGGTGGATCATTTTGGTCCACCGCCGAGGACGCATGTGGCGCCGTCGGGAAGGAGTGAGGAGGAAAACCGAGAGGTTCAAGAACTTAAGGCACAAGTGGCGCGGATCCCGCAGATAGTCCAAGACAACCTGGCAATCACCCTCACGTCCTTCCTGCCTACCTTGGTGGAGTCAATAGCAAACTGGAGTGCGGGTGGTCGAGTAGGGCCATGCCCGATTCCAAGCATGGTCAGCAGCCACTCGAACAACGCGGCGCCGACGAATCAGGCGAACTACGTGTTCGTGACTCCGCCCGCTAGCACCGCGGCGCCGCAAGTGTTGGTGACTACCCCTGCCATCACCGCAGCACCGGAGTACATGTTGGTGCCCCCCCTGCCATCGTCGCGACGGCACCGGAGCTCCAAGCACCCGTCGGTAGGGAAAATACACTGGCGGCTAGCACCGCGCCATCAAGCAGCCCTTCCGTCTCTTGCACGCCCGTCGCCGTATGCGGTGCGTCGACATTAGCCGATCTCGATGCCATCACGGTAAACAAATTGCTTTAATTACCGCCTTTCATGCCATCTATATATTACTCCTGTGGCATCTCGCTCTGACGACGCCGTACATGTTTTCCGCAGACGGATGTTCCTTGCACTCTCTTATGCTACGTGAAAAACGAGTTGAGGGATGTTGCCAAGGGTACCATCGTTCAACCCTTGCAGCGCACGTTCCACTCAAAGCCGATGCCAGATAGCGTGCACAGGGTTAAAATTAGTCGGGTGCTAAGGGGCTGCGACGACCTGGAACCTCCCATTCAACCCCCAGGAGCGGATGAAGAAGAGCCGTCTGTCCTCAGAAGTTTCTTCGGCTTGTTCTTGCTATGGCCAAAGAGCATGATCCGTTTGGGAACGGCGGGGGCCATCACGCCACAGACAACAACACCGCCTGTCGTGCCAGCGACAAGCGGTGGCAAGGCCCCCTTACCGCCGTCGCCGTCACCTCTACGCGGTGGGTCGGATGATCATGTTGATGATATGCACATGGCGCAGGATCCGGCCGAGGACGACGAAGACTGGAATGATCACTTCTTCAGCACTCAGTTTGGCAACAAAGAAGACCTAGCTGGTGGCCCCACAGAGAAAGCCACTATCACCAAGCGTCTGTTTGGTTCTCAGGAGACGCCTCCAGCTTGCGCCTTTACAGAGCCAGCTGATACAACCAACCGGCCCTTTATTCTAAGCCCTGACACACTACATAGGGCGGCCGGTGCTCAGATTGCGGTGCCTGCCCGCTCTCCAAAAGGAAAAAAGGGCAGGAAAAGAAAATCTAGCAGCTCGAGCCAGCCGGTGGCGTCAACAACTGCGAATCCGATCAGGTTTCGGGACGGGCCACCAAGACCCGAGGGTATTATGTGGAGGATTCATGTGGCGGGTGAGCCCATGCTACCTAAGAATTTGCGGAAGCTTGCCAGTTCGGAACTGCAGAGTGTGCATGACGGCGTGCTGACGATAGAGAGACGCCTTCTATCGGAGAAAGATCCCTCGCACCCGGTATTCGTGGTTAAGGTGCCACCAGGCTTGGGCTTCGTCGACACTGCCCCCGCGGATCTGTTCTTCCTGCGGTTCGAGGACATCTTCAATATGTTCCACCTATACCCGCTGCACTATACCATGGTCCGTCTCTTTTCTCTCAGCCTGGCCACGCAGATCATTAGAGAGAACACACCGGGCATCGCTATAGTGGACCCCTACTACATGCGTGACGGCTGCTTGGGTTCCCCCGCCGAACGACGTATCGTGGCCTCGTACCTAAAAAGAATCCTCGTGGCGAACAAGACAAAGGAATACATTCTCGTGCCTTACTTTCCCGAGTAAGTCGTTATTCAGTCGCCACCGTCGATTGGCTTTATTAGATCATCATCATTCTTTTTTCAACACATTCCATTTGAATTTTTTGCGCAGAGATGAACACTGCACGCTCATCTCCTTATCGCCGAAGCATTCCCACGCCACGTATTTCGACTCGGGGAGTCTAGAAAAGAAGAAAAACTACGACAAGATCAAGGAAGTTCTGGATGATGCTCTCACTGGCTTTGCCTCGACGGAAGGCACCAGCTTCGTGCGTAAGAAGGTCAAGTTCGGCAGGCACGTCTTCAACCACGTAACAGAGTTCCCCTGCGTGAAGCAGCCGGAAAACAGTAAGAAGGAAGCCTACTACGCACTCCATCACATGAGGGCGTTCCTACTTGACCAGCAGAATTCTACGCTGCCAGATCATCTCAAACAGTGGGCCGAAGGAAAGGCCAAGATCAATGATTCGGATATTAGACAAGAGATGTATCGCATCCAGCAGCAGTTTGGGGCAATCATCTTCCGTGATGTCATGACTTCGGGGGGGATCTTCTACGGAGGAAATATCCCGAATAACCGTGACATAGAAGATCGCCTAGAGATGCAGGGTGACTGTAGGAAGTTCATGACGAGACAGGGCGTCCTCCCGTTCCCTAAGCCGAGCCAGAAGGCTTGATGTTGGCCTAGTTGTAGTTGCAAACTATAGATGACCTTTGTGTGTGTGTGGACGACAAGTGTACTTATCTTATTAGGTTTATGAATCACCGCTTACTTATTTTGCTTATTATTATATATCAATCAATGCTTGGTTTTTTTGCTTACTCTTTGGTCCTTTGCTCAATTTGGTCCTTCTTTTTTTCCTTACTCTTTTTTCGAGAATAATGCCGATGATTGAAATGTCGTGGCACACTATATATGTGAATGTGCTACGACGGGATAGTTAGCCTCGTGATATGCACAAGTCCAGGAATTGTGCATCCTACTTGGCTGACTGTTCCGTCGTAGCATATTCCTGTGTCCAACGACCTAGCTAGTTATATATGAGGCATTCTTTTCGATTTATTTTTGTCTTTTTCGAGAATATGCCGATGATTGAAATGTCGTGGCACAATATATATGTGAATGTGCTATGACGGGATTGTTAGCCTTGTGATATGCACAAGTCCAGGAATTGTGCATCCTACTTGGCTAACAGTCCCGTCATAGCATATTCCTGTGTCCAACGACCTAGCTAGTTATATATGAGGCATTCTTTTCGAGTTATTTTTGTCTTTTTCGAGAATATGCCAATGATTGAAATGTCGTGGCACAATATATATGTGAATGTGCTATGACGGGATTGTTAGCCTTGTGATATGCACAAGTCGAGGAATTGTGCATCCTACTTGGCTAACAGTCCCGTCATAGCATATTCCTGTGTCCAACGACCTAGCTAGTTATATATGAGGCATTCTTTTCGAGTTATTTTTGTCTTTTTCGAGAATATGCCGATGATTGAAATGTCGTGGCACAATATATATGTGAATGTGCTATGACGGGATTGTTAGCCTTGTGATATGCACAAGTCCAGGAATTGTGCATCCTACTTGGCTAACAGTCCCGTCATAGCATATTCCTGTGTCCAAAACGACCTAGCTAGTTATATATGAGGCATTCTTTTCGAGTTATTTTTGTCTTTTTCGAGAATATGCCGATGATTGAAATGTCGTGGCACAATATATATGTGAATGTGCTATGACGGAATTGTTAGCCTTGTGATATGCATAAGTCCAGGAATTGTGCATCCTACTTGGCTAACAGTCCCGTCATAGCATATTCCTGTGTCCAACAACCTAGTTATATATGAGGCATGCTTTTTGAGTTTGCTCTTTTTGATTTAAGAGTACTTTCTATAAGTGTATCTTCATATGCGAATTTAATTATACATGTTTTTTCAATCACCGGTTAGTTATTATTGTCAACTTGTAGATGACGTGGTACGTCGTGTACAAGGGACGGGTTCCCGGAGTCTACGATGATTGGGAAGACTGCCGGAGACAGGTGCACCGTTTCAGCGGCAATAGCTACAAAGGGTACAACACTATGGCGGAGGCGGAAGCTAGATACACGCGCTATCTAGCGGTAGTTAGGACAAGGAACCGGATGAAGACCTACACCTTCGTCGCAGCGGTGATCATGCTTATCTTCTTTGGTTATTTATCCCGCGTTTGTGTCTAGCTAGCTAGTTTAGATATCTAGGCGAGCTTCCGAGCTCTAACTTGTTCGATCGACACATGTATTCGCATGTCACCAACTACTACTTTGTAACATGATCAAAACAATGTAACTTAGACTATGTATTCATGTATGAGACTTATCTATATGTATTTGTTTCAATCTTGTTTTTCATATTGAGTATTTATATATATAATTGTATATCTTGTATCTGTGTGTGTATATCTGCTGTAATATTGTATATAATCTGTATTGCATATAATCTGGCTTGGAAATTAAAAAAAAACAAAAAATACATCTGTGGCGCACATGGTCTACCTTCTGTGGCGCACTACACCTAAAGCGCACCATGGATGTTTCGTGGCGCACTAGGTAGTGCGCCACAGAAGATCCAAGGGGTAGCGCACCATGCCAAACTTCTGTGGCGCACTAGGAGGTGCGCTACGCCTATCTCTACACAACCGTGGCGCACTGGGCAGTGCGCCACGGTTGAGAGATATCCGTAGCGCAAGGCCCGTGGCGCACTGCAGGTGCGCCACAGATGATGGTTTCAGGTGCGCCACTAAAGGCCGTTTTACTAGTAGTGAGAGAGGAGAAAGGTGGGGCCAGCTAGTCAGTGACTTAGCGGGTTTGCTTCTAGGTGAAAACGGTTCGCGAGTGGGGTGAGCAGGTGGGCTACGAGTTGGGCTGGACTGGGCCTTGGCAGTGGGTTGGGTTTGATTCGTTCTTTTTGTACAAAACCTTTTTCTTTTTCCATTTTGAATTTCTGTTTTGATTTTAATTCAAACAATTCAGACTCCATTTGAATTCAAACCACCACCAAACTTTGGGTATGTTTTAATTCTGTTTATTATCATATTCTAAAGTCCAAAATAGAATAATTTTTTTATTTTTTTAGGATCTATTAATAATTAAATAAACAGACTATAGTCTTTATTTCAAATAGGATTTAATATATTTTAAAACTCTATTTGAAATCTAAATATTACCAAAAGCTTTTCAGTAGGTTTTATTTGAAAAATAAATACTTGGAATTTTTATTTAAAATACTTTAATAAGTTTTAGTGTTTATAAAATGGAAAAAGCCTTTACTTAAATAAAATTGGATATCAATAAAT
The DNA here is from genome assembly GCA_910589765.1 of Avena atlantica. Lineage (NCBI taxonomy): Eukaryota > Viridiplantae > Streptophyta > Magnoliopsida > Poales > Poaceae > Avena > Avena atlantica. The sequence continues at coordinate 42,963 of CAJUWN010000872.1, read as the reverse complement.
CCTTATTATTTTATTTAAATAATCCTTTACTCTTTTTCTCAAATAAAAATATTTTAGTTCATTTGCTTGACCAAGATTTAATTTGAATCTTAAAAAAAATAGTCCTTATTTATTCATTTCTACCTTGTTTATAAAAACCATATCTTTTTATTTAAAGGTCCAAAATGGTGATTCCAACTATTATATATTTATTTATTATTTGTTTATCTTTTTAAATCACTTTAGGATTTTATTTGATCAAAATACTTTTTGATGTTTCCAATTGGATTCAAAAAGTTTCTTCTCACCCTAAATTTCAACAATTGTTTATTTTATTTATTTATTTTTCACATTTTAAAATTTGGAAAATTTTGGGTTGTGTCAGCACCAATCAGGACAAGCCATACAAGCATTAATACATACACCGATCAATAGGAAAAACAACTTCATAATTTAGTAGGTTTAGAGTAGTTAGATTTTGATCAAGTGAAAAAAATGCTTGAAAGGATTTGTGGATTGCTTTAGTGATTTGGATGGCAAAACTACTTATTAGAGGGGATTTTAATCAATGGTCAAGTTCTGTATGATATCAATATGCAAAAATGATATCATCAGAAAGGTATTGATAAAATAAAACCAACAAAAGTGTTTTTACTGTTTTATCAAATACCATTGATTTATAATGCCTTTTTAGTGAATAAAACTCTAGTTTTAGGAAATAAATCACTAGAAAAGTTCTAGAGCTCGACAAATTATTTCCTTGGAGTATTAGGTAGGATTTGTTGGACTGATTCAAGGGGAGTTGAAATGAACTTAACATATTTATCAAAATGCCCTCATGAAATTCCCAAAGTTAGTTCTGGATGAAAAATGTCTTTTTCATCAGATTTAGTTCATAGGATATTTTGATGCGGTTACAAAGGAACATGTTAGGTATTTGAAATACCTTTATTTATAAATTGGAATCGCTCATTTTGGATTTACAGAACTTTTGTAGTGATTTTACTAGTGAATAAACCATGCATAGAATAGTTTAATTCACCAAAATTCAGTAGTTGCTTAGTAAATTTTGAGTTCACGGGGTTTGATAGGTGTTGTGTTTTATGAACTATGAGACTTGTAGTTAGGTCAATACCGATTATGGTTTGACCTAGAGAATTTCTACAAGGTAGAAATGGGTTGATATTGTTATTTTTGCTCTAGCCAAACTACTCTTCCATTGGCATGAGACTAATGCCATGAGATAGGTACATGAGATACCTACCAGGAACAATTGGATTTATTCCATTTTGGCTAATTAAACTCACATAACTAATTATTTTTTGAAAAGGACCCATGTTTGTATTTTATTTATTAGAAATTATCTATAACTTTTTATACTGTAAAACTAGTTCTGCATGTTTGGGGAAACCCTCAGGAATATTTTTGAATTTAGATCTAGGCATTTTGATTTAGTTCCCATTTTTATTTTGAATCAAACCTGGACACTACTATTCAAATCTAGAAGTACATTTGCATAAAATAAAAAGAAAGGGGAAGCATGCGATGCTGGGCCAGATCTACAGGGACCTGGGCCGCACGAAGGGGATCCATCCCACCAGGCGAGGGCTTCGCGCAGGAATGCCAGAAATTAGAACGGCCGACGGGGCCCAACCTTCATTAGCAGGGGCGGCGAAAGGGTATGCGAGGTCCCTGACCATTGGATCAAGTCGAAATCGACGGACCACACGCATTTTCTTCCCCGCGACAGGGCCGCTAGCGATGAAACCCTAGGGTGCTCGGGGCCTGGCTAGGGGCTCTCCTGAGGGCAGGGAGGGGCGTCGGGGACTCGGTAGATCGATACGACATGCGATGGAAACCTCGAGGAGGGACGACAACAACCGGTTCGGTGAAGATTCCATGAAGCGCGCTTCACCGTGGCGGAGCATTCTCGTGAAGCTTCTGCTGGCATGGACTGGGGCGTTCCCTGGGGGAGAAAAGGGTGGGTTAGAGAGGGTAGACCAAGGCAAGCTCGGAAGGGTGGCATGCAAGGAGGGGAGGTGTAAAGAGGGAGTTGCGCGAATATGCACTTGACCATGGCCGAGGAGGACAGATCTTCTTCTCCAGGACAGAGCTAACTAGGGGAGGAGCTGCTTGGGGATGGTTCTTTGGTGTCCAGGGAGGAGAATGGGGGATAGAAGAGGGGATGTACTGGCCTGTGGCTTTTTATTTGGAGGAGGGACGGGTATGGTGGCAAGGTCCATGGAAGGGCTAGGGAAGGTCCATGGCCTCCACATTGGGTGTCATGGGCGGTGAATAGAGGTGTGAGTGTGTCCTGTAGGGGCAGAGGGGTGTATGGAGTGATAGGAGTGGAGATATTTGCTAGGCAAGTGTTTGTGGCCACACATCTCTCTTCTCCTCTATCCAAAATCGATAGGACAAGGGTGAACAGTACCAAGCTATAGTGTAGCTCGATCAGAAGAGTGAGGTGTGCTCTACAAGTTTGCTGGGCAAATTCTTGTGATGGTTTGGTGGGTTTTAGATTAAGGTTTGATTTATTTTGCAAACTTGATTAATTTGGGGATTGTGAAGGAGGTTTAATAATTTGCATTGGACAATGTGGGTAGATGGTGCTAGTGTGTAGATAAGGCCAATAGATATCTCCAGGAATTGTTTGGGATTTTCCAAAGGTTATAAGTCCATTTAAACTCATCTATTAGAAATGTGCATAAATGGTTTCTGGAAGCTCCTGTGATATTTTTACATTAGGCAAGGTGGGTTTTTGGTGTGATATGGTCCTAAATACCATATCACATATTGGAGAATTTTCTTGGAATTTATTTGAATAGAAAAATATTTTTAAGTTATTATTTCTTGTTTCTTCCATTTAAGAAAAAGGGCAAAAAATAAATAATAAAGAATCTCAAAAATATTTATTTTTGATATGAAAAGGTGGGGTATGATGTATAGAACTCAAATGTGCATTGAGTTGGCAAAGTTATTTGGAGAAAACAAACTTGCCTTTGTAGACAAGGTTTCTAGGATTTTTCCAAGTATGGAGCTTACATAGTTTTAGGTTCCAAGGTGGATGATGTTATCTTGAAGTATACACCATTGGAAACCCTAGGTTTTTCAAAACAAGATGGACTATAGAAGATAACAAGGATTAGAGGATCTAGGGTATTAATATTTTTATACCACCTAAACATGGTTGGATTAGTAAGCTCAGAACTCACCTTGGTACAAGGGATAGATGGATAGTTAGAACAAGTTATATAGATGATCATGGAAGCAAGAGTTTGACTTGGTTGTATTTGAGGTGATCTAGAAGTGATGGCAAACTTTGTTGAAATTAAGGCTGCCATATCAAATGAGTCATGATGCCCCATAAACCATGTGGTTTTAAGAAGCACAAAGCTCCAATGGAAACAAGTGAATGAGGGATTGATAGGCCATGGTTAGTAGATCATAACAGGCAAAGAGTTGATCAATGTGAGGTAGCATATGGATGTGAGCTTCTGCCAAAATAGGCAATATGATAAGATCGCCGATTTTTTTACTAGAAAACCATCATGGGTGAGTGGGTACTAGAAGGGTTTATACAAATTCAAGAGTGGGAGTTGGTAGTAATAATGATGTACTACAAGATGGTTCAAGTACATTCTCAAGAATGCATACTGATTAGAGGAGGTGGATTTCCAAAGATTGAATCCAGATAAGGATACCAGACTTAGCCAAATTTGGTAGATTTGTGGATTTGGACAAGTAGGAAAGAGGGAAGGATATAGAGAGGATGCAAGGGCCCACTCTAATCATCAAGTTGATGATATTGAAGTATAGTACGTTGGAAACATATCTATAATTTTTTATGCTCCATGCTTGTTTAGTATCTACTTTGCTTTACTTGTCCACACTTTGAGGTGCTTTTTACATGTTTTCTGGTACTAACCTATTAACAAGTTGCAATAGTGCCAGATGCCTGTTTTCTGCTGTTTTTGGTTTCAGAAAAGTTTGTAAAGAAATATTCGCGGGTGGGCCTAGCCCTGCTCTTGGCTAGGGTTTGGGAACCCTGGCCGCCTCTCGGTCTCACCCCTTCGCATATAAGAAGCCCCCTATACAGAATACCTGAGGAACCAATCAATATTCCACGAAACCGTCTGTAGCTACCACCACCATCGTCCCTAGATTGGGGGGATCTGAAGGTCTTCCCGACACCCTGCCTGAGGGGAGATCATCCCAGAAGCCTTCTCTCCGGTATGATTTGTGAGTAGTTCCACCTTGGACTATGGGTCCATGTAGTAGGTAGATGGTTGTATCTCGTCCTTTGTGCTTTCATGTATAGATCTTGTGAGCTCCGTTCATGATCAAGATCTAATATATTTGTAATCATGCATGTCGTGTTTGCGGGGATCCGATGGATATTGAGATTATTATGTTAGTTTGATTAATGATTCTATCTTTATGATTCTATCATGTCTGTGTTGTTTGTGATCTTGCATGCTCTCCGTTGCTAGTGGTTATCTTGGCCAAGTAGTTGCTAGTGACTCCAAGTGGGAGTATTTATGCTCGATAGTGGGTTCATGCCTCTAGTTTCCAAGGGAAGTGACAATAATATCTTCGGTTGTAGATGTGATGTTGCTACTAGCGAGAAAACAACGGTCTCATGTTCATGGAACATGTGGACTGTTTACCTTACACACATTTCTTAAAGCAGTTGTCTGTTTCTTGCAACTTAATACTGGAGGGGGTTCGGATGATAACCTGAAGGTGGACTTCTAGTCATAGATGCAGTTGGATTACGGTCTATGTATATTGTTGTATTGCCCAATCAACCTCATAGGATCTTTCTGGCTAGTAATTGCATTGTTATGCCTTGCTCAGTTCCTGTCAATTGCCCCGCTGTAATTTGTTTACCCTTCATGCCATGTTGTTTATCTAAGGAGAACACCTCTAGTGAACTATGGACCCTGGTCCAATCTTTACCATTGATACATCTTCCACTGTTACTTGTTTACTTGCTACAAACAATTACCTTCCACACCATACGTTTAATCCTTTGTTACATCAAACCGGTGAGCTTGACAACCTCACTGATTCGTTGGGACAGAGTCTTGTGTTTGTGTTGTGCAGGTCTCCACGTTGCTTCCAACACATATGTGAAGTTTCCTTCCTCCTTCTGGTTTGATAACCTCGGTTTCTACTGAGGGAAATCTTGCTACTGTACTCTTCATACCTTGCTCTTGGGCTTTCAAACGAAGCACTCTTCCTCCGTGTTCAGTGTAGCATCAAGTAATTTTTGGCGCCGTTGTCGGGGAGGCTAAGGATGTCTTCACTAGGGGAGTCCTTCACTTCCTTTCTCTTTACTTTGTTTTTAGTTTGCTTTGTTTCTTTTGCTTGTTTTTGTTTACGTCTTTCCAAAAAAACCCAAAAAAAAATTAGTCTAGCTTGGTTTGCTTTCTTTATTAAAAAACACAAAATAAATAGTTCCTACTCTAGTTATTGGTGTGTTGCCTTGCTTAATCATGCTTTCTCTCAATGGATGGTTTCTTTGAAACTAGTTCTTTTTTGCAAGGTGGTTTCACGGAAGAACAAAAGTATTATTATAGGAACAACGTTTGTCACAAAAAGGGAAACACTTATGGGAACAAATTGATAAGTTGAATACTATTGCTAGAGACATGTGCTCTACTTATAATGTTACTTATTGCTTTCATAAGTCTTGTTGCTGTAGGAGGTATGAACACCTGCCTTTTCAATGTGAGTATAATGATAATGTTACCATATCTTCTTATGTTAAGGGAAATTATGACTTTTATGATGTGGAACAAATTGAAGAATTTATTGCTTTCAAGGGTGCATTTGAACTTGCTAGTTTGCTTGAAAATACTGATGATGCACCTTATGAACATGAGGTTTATGAGATACTAAAATTCTTCTTTGATAATTACAAGGAACCAAATGGCTATATTCTTGAATATTTTAATAGGTGCTTCCCACAACTGGAAGAGATAATGCCTTGCAGGAGCCTATGGAAGAAGAAATTGTTGAAACTGGAAGCTCATTAGATGAAAAAGAGGAGGAGAGTGATGAACAAAAGGAGGAAGAATGGATCTATCCATGTCTACCTTCTAATGAGAGTAACTCTTTACCACTTATATTATTTGATTGTCCCCCATGCTTACCAAAGGAGGATGAATGTTATGTTCCTGTGGATTTTGATATATCTACTTTGGATAAAACCTGTGGAGGTTTTAATCCCAATGTTTTTGAGCTTGGTAGAAATTATGTGTTTGTAGATCATGAAAAGCCTGCTTTATGTGATATTTATATTGTTGAGTTTATTCATGATGCTACGGAAAGTTATTATGAGATTGGGAAACATGGTCTTATGTATCTCAACAATATTAAGTTTCCCCTCTTCATGTTGAAAATCTTGAAGTTGCACTTGTTTTGTTTTCCCATTCTTGTTACTATGTGCTTCTTTGATTTATTTTCTTACAAGATTCCTATGCATAGGAAGTGGGTTAGACTTAAATGTGTTTTGAATTTTCTTCTTGATGCTCTCTTTGACTTCAATTCATAATTCTTATGAGAGCATCTTCTCAAACTTTATGTGCCTAACTTAAAGGCGTTAAAGAAAAGTACTTGCTGGGAGATAACCCAAGAGTTTCCTTGAGTCTTGGAAGTTATTACTTCAGTAATAACCTCTCCGTATCCTTTTTGTTTGCTTTTTGTCCAAGAATGACCTCTAATGAGAGGGAAGTAAGATTTGGAGAGTTGCTGTCCCGAAACAGATTTATGTCCTCCACCAAAAAACATCGTGAGGAGGCTCTGTAACTCGGATGGAGCTCAAAATTTACGAATAAATCGCCCAGTACGTGGGGTAACTTTAGTTAGTTCAACACTTTTTGATTTGAGCAACATAAGATGTTCTAAAAAATTCGATTCTACTTGCTGGTCTGTTTTGACAGATTTCTGCCATTATTTGCATTTGTTTTTTATTGATTCCTTTTTGAGCTCTCTTTAGGTAAATTGAGTTTCTTTGAAGGAGTTACTTCAGTAGCTTGATTTTTTAGTGAAAAGCCTTGCTGTTTCAAAGCTTTGCCAGCGTTCTAATATCTTTTGAAGAAGCTAATGTTGCTAATGAAGATTGTGTGAAGTTTTGTATGAAGGAAAAATTTCAGGTGTCGAGAGAATGATGAAATGAGATGAAGAATGTACAAAAGCTCAAGCTTGGGGATTCCACCATGGTGTCACCCCAATAAATATCCAAGAGGTACAAGCGTCAAAGTTTGGGGATGTCCAAGGCACCCCTTCTTCATCAATAAAAAACTTAGGTCTGTCTAGACACTTCACTTTTATTGTTTCATGCACAGTTGTGTTGTTCTTGGAGCGTCCTAGTTTTCGTTTGCTTTGCTTAGTTTGTTTAGGTTGCTTTAGTAGTTTGGACCCCCGTTCTCGCTGTGCTGTTTTTCAAATAATTTTGCTTGGTGTTTGGAAAGGAGTAGTAAGTTCTTGCTTGAAGTGCAAGAGGAGCTTGCATTGATTGTGACTTAGACTTTTGCATGACATGCTAGGTGTTGTTTTAGCATTATGCTTAGTGATTATTGCTGTAGCATGTCTTGTTCCAAAAAATTGGGATTGATTAGTGTGCCTTGAAGAAATTATGCGTTGTTTTAGCATGCAAGAGCATAGTATTGTAGTATTCTCCTTTGATGTTTTGCTTGGGTTGACTTGGGACATGCTCACACCATGTTATGACTATGACAAGTCACGATTAGCCTCTATGATGATTTAGTCCTTGACTTGTAGTACCACTCTTTGCTTTGATTAGTTTGCTTTGTTGCATTGCATAATTTTGGCCATTATTGCTCTCTTAGTTGGTTGCTCCTAGTCTTTTGCTAGCCTCCACTTGTATGAGTAAGTTCTACTCATTCTTCCAACTCCTAAGAAACCAAGTTATTCCAAAGTGTACACTATAAACTCCTATGCATGGTGTGTTACACCATTCCAAGTATATTCTTGTTTTCAACTATCTTCCAATTAAAAACTATTTTGTTATGTGAAAACTTAGTGATTAAAGCCCTCATGAACTTGATGGCACATTTTATACTTTGACCCTAATAAACTTGAACCATTGAGGCAACTTTGTTATATATGCTTGCTCTTATAAGTTGGGATTAGCAGAACCGTGCTGTCACGGGGAATGTTTTCAACATTGCACTTGTACTTTTTGTACTCCGTTGATATCATGCTCTTTTGTCTATGGATGTTACCAGTGTGAAATGAAGTGGGAACTTGTAAGTCCATGGAGTTTGTATTCTTTGTTAGAGAAACGCATGGGCCACTAACCTAAGCCATGCCTAATCATGGTGGAAACTTGCAGCATCACCATAGTGACATATATGAAGCAATCTTCTTATAAAAAAGAGAGACACATTGAGAAAAGAGGAAAGAGAGGAAAAAGCACCATATTCCCATGGTACATAAGAAGAATTCATGAGATGCTCATTTTCTGCTTGCCTTGTAATTTTGGTTATGGGAAAGCTCCTGTACCATGTGCAAGGGGTACCCCGTTGGCGGTTCTCAATGATATGCAAATACTTATAGTGACAAGAACTTGCCTAGGCCCTAAGTTGATTATCCATGAGGTGTAGCCCTCATAGTCAAGGGACTTGAGATTGCCAACTTATACTTTGTCAAGCATATACTCCAGCTTTGCCACTTTAACCTTAACCACTTCAAGATGCTTATGATAGGGGCAATGAGGGATGAAAGCTAATAAGTACCATACTTTTTGGAAGCTCTTTTTGAAACTTGTAATCCCTGTTTCCTTTACAAAAAGGCCTTTCTTCCTTCATTATTGCGTCTCCACCTTCTACCTTTAGGCACCATTAAGAGGGCATAGTTGTCATTCTGTGTGCAGTGTTCCAAACCATATTAATTGATGCATATTGTGTTATTACTTGTTCTTGTGCTACTTGTTTCTAGTCACCCTTGTGAACTTTGAAGGTGTCCTATGCATTATATTGCTACTCTATGAGGGACAGGATGATTGCCACTATGCTATGTTTTCTTCATGTGAAACAAACAAATGTTTCTCAATGCATATTATTCATGATCTTTGTTTGTAGCTAGCCATGTTGCATGCATAATTACTATGTCCTATTGTTAGAACCCCATCTTTCATGCACATGTTTAAAGTTCTTTGATCCCAGCTTTCAATGCTTGCAAATGGTTGGATCTTTATTGTGAGGGTGCATGTCACCTCAAAAATTATTCTTTTATCACTTACCTACTCTAGGACGAGCAGGAGTTAAGCTTGGGGATGCTGATACGTTGGAAATGTACCCTTAATTTTTGATGCTCCATGCTTGTTTAGTATCTACTTTGCTTTACTTGTCCACACTTTGAGGTGATTTTTACATGTTTTCTGGTACTAACCTATTAACAAGTTGCAACAGTGCCAAATGCCTGTTTTCTGCTGTTTTTGGTTTCAGAAAAGTTAGTAAATAAATATTCTTGGAATTGGACAGGACGAAGGACAAAATCAATAACTTTCTGTGGGGAACAAGAACTCCAGAGGGGATCTCGGAAGGCCAGCCAGGGGGGCCAGACCCACCCTCGGCGTAGGTGGGCCCAGCCCCGCGTCTGGGTAGGGTTTGGGTAGCCTGGCCGCCTCCCGGTCTCGCCCCTTCGCCTATAAGAAGCCCCCGATACAGAAACACTGAGTACCCGATCAATATTCCACAAAACCGTCTGTAGTCGCCGCCACCATCGTCCCTAAATCGGGGGGATCTGAAGCTCTTCCTGGCACCCTACCGGAGGGGAGATCATCCAGGAGGCCTTCTCCCCGGTATGATTTGTGAGTGGTTCCACCTTGGACTATGGGTCCATGTAGTAGCTAGATGGTTGTATCTCCTCCTTTGTGCTTTCATGTATAGATCTTTTGAGCTCCATTCATGATCAATATCTAATCTATTTGTAATCATGCATGTTGTGTTTGCGGTGATCCGATGGATATTGAGATTATTATGTTAGTTTGATTAATGGTTCTATCTTTATGATTCTATCATGTCAGTGTTGTTTGTGATCTTGCATGCTCTCTGTTGCTAGTGGTTATCTTGGCCAAGTAGTTGCTAGTGACTCCAAGAGGGTGTATTTATGCTCGATTGTGGTTTCATTCCTCTAATTTCCAAGGGAAGTGACAATAATCTCTTCGGTTGTAGATGTGTTATTGCTACTAGGGATAAAACAACGGTCTCTTGTTCATGGAACATGTGGACTGTTTACCTTACACACATTGCTTAAAACAGTTTTCTGTTGCTTGCAACTTAATACTGGAGGGGGTTCAGATGATAACCTGAAGGTGGACTTCTAGTAATAGATGCAGTTGGATTACGGTCTATGTATATTGTTGTATTGCCCAATCAACCTCATAGTATCTTTCTGGCTAGTAATTGCATTATTATGCCTTGCTCAGTTTCTATCAATTGCCCCGCTGTAATTTGTTTACCCTTCATGCCATTTTGTTTATCTAAGGAGAGCACCTCTAGTGAACTATGGACCCCGGTCCAATCTTTACCATTGATACATCTTCCACTGTTACTTGTTTACTTCCTGCAAACCATTACCTTCCACACCATACGTTTAATCCTTTGTTACAGCAAACCGGTGAGCTTGACAACCTCACTGATTTGTTGGGGTAGAATCTTGAGTTTGTGTTGTGCAGGTCTCCACGTTGCTTCCAACACCTGTGTGATGTTTCCTTCCTCCTTCTGGTTCGATAACCTCGGTTTCTACTAAGGGAAATCTTGCTGCTGTACTCTTCATACCTTGCTCTTGAGGTTTCCAACGAAGCACTCTTCCTCCCCGTTGAGTGTAGCATCATATATCAAGTATAAGAGATTCATGCTTGTATTTGGTCTTTAATGAGGTGGATGCTAATACAAGGGACTAGCTCAGGTTTGATCTGGGTAAATAGATTAGGGATTCACTTGAGTGACTCAATATAAATTAAGTATGGGATGCTTAGTTTGAGATTGATTATCTCAACTATTGGTTTCATTACTAAGGATGAGCTCCTAGATTAGCTCATTCTACTTCCTAAGCAAACAAGGCAATCTGCAGATAAAGGCAATTCATCAAACAACAGATCAAGGCAATATATCTTATCAATTTATCCAACTATTACTGAGGTTACCATCAATCCTATCTTGAGGTAAGCATGGGTGTTTTGAAGGGGTTGTGATTTTGAAATAAGATAAGGACCTCTTGTTATTTCTACCAAGATTTGATCAAAAGATTTTAGGATAGGTTTTGGAAAACCTTGAGATAAGAGTAGTTGAAAGTTTTGTCTTGAAACATAGGGAGATTATATATAGGTGTCCATAGTTTTGTTAATAGAACTACTAAAATGTTTGGCTTTGGCAAAGTAATCTTGGCTCAAGTTTGAATTGTCAGAACATTTGAAAATATGAAAGAGAGCCAAGACATCTCTTAAAAAATAGTTTTGTCAACTAAGGTTGGGGTAAGGAGTATACTATCTAATACGCAATCAGTAGCATAATGTCACATCCCAAGATTTTCCAAATCTTGTAATGTGAAAATAAATGAATAAAATAAAACTTTGCTTAAATTCAGAGCCAGAAGAAACTTTTTGAACTCAAATGGAACTTCAAACCTATTTAAATTAAATAGAATCATTAAGGGATTCTTAAAGATAAACATTTAATAAAGGAAATTAAAATGTTTTGGAATTACTATTTTGGATCTTTAAATAAAAGGATTTGATATTCAAAAGAAAAGATGGATTTACAAAAAAGGGTTGTTTATAAAACCAAAATAAAACTTGGCCAAGCATTTGAACTAAAACAATTTATTTTAAATAAAATAGCAAAAGTTTAATTAAAATTAATAAATGACTTATTAAATAAAATAATTATTATCCAAACTCTTTTAAAATAAAAGATCTTACCAATTTAATTGAAACATCAAAACTTATTAAATTGTTGAAAATAAGTTTTTCTAAGTAAATTATAATCTCAAATAAAATTTACTGAAATGTATTGGTTTATTTTTCAAAATAAATATTCTAATAAAACAAATTCCATGGGAATTGAAATGAATAAGGTATATTCATTTAATTATTAATGGACTTTAAAGTAAAACACCATTCTGTTTAAAACAAGTTTTTCAAATATACTTTATTTCCAAATAAAAACCTGTTGTTTTGTTCTTGAAAATATTTGGATTAAATGGGGATTTTATTAATATCAAACACTATTTTACTAATGAACCATAGCCATTTTATTTAATTAAATAAAACCTAAAAAGAATTTAAAAGATTATTTTATTTTAGAACTTTGGTATTTGTTACTGAACAGAATCAATGTTCAAAAGTTGTGAGGAGTGATGTGAGTTTAAATTTAATTGATTGTTTGAATTATGTGTTTGAATAATCAAATCAGTAATTCAAAATAGAAATAGAAAAGGCATTCAGTAAAAAAAAAAATGGAACAAGCAGCCCAGTCGACAGGCCCAGCTCTAGCCCATCTAGCCCACCTCCTCTCCCGAACCGTTTTCTTTCCCACTCAGAACCGCACCCACGCAGACACCGACTGGTGGACCTTCCCTCCCCTCCTTTCCCCACTGACCAGTGGACCCCTTTCCGCTGTTCTTCCTTTCCACCCGCACGACCTTCTCCCCCACCCCTCGCCGGCCGTTGCAGGCGGATTAACTCCGGCGTAATACGCTTTAACACGGCCGCCTTAACTCGCAGCAAACGCGCACCTTAAAACGCTCGCCCTTCCTCTCCATTTTCCCCCTGTCATTCCACAGTAGCACGCCCCCAGGCCGCCCCAATTCCTCCCCGAACACCATAGTCTCCGACGAGCTTCCTCTGTCGATTCTGGCCAAACCACACCTTCCCGAGCCTCCCTGAGCACGCAAACAACTTCCCCACTCCCTGGCGTACCTCCCTGTACCAACCGTTCATCCGCGGGCGTCCCAGGAAGTCGACTTCGACAAGGATCAGAAGCGCCGCCGTCTGCCTTCTTCTCCGACGAGCCCCGCAGGTAGAACCCAGTCGCCCCTCTTCTTCTGGTGCATGCTCACATCATCTCCGTGACCTCCTGCGTCTAACCCAGCCCTTCGTTTGTCTTCTCGTGGACCGCAGCAACATCCCCGTCGTCGACCAGAGCCGACCGTCGCCAGTAACAACTCCGGCGAGAGATTCTTCCCGACGCAGTGCGCCCCGAGTCACGCCGACCACACGACGTGCTTCACCACAGCCTCGCGACCACGGTGAGCATTTCCCCACCTTCCTTTGCTTCCTGCTTCGCTAGCGCCGCCGCCGTCTGCCGTCGCCGCCGCGCACAGCCACACAGCGCCGCCAGTAAATGGTCATCTGTTTAAGTCCGTTAGATCTAGATCAGACGAACAGGATTAGGTCACTTAAACGCCGAAGAGGTATGCGCTCAGTACCGCACGATCGGACTTAATCCAACGCACCACGATGCCGATCCACGCGAAGCGGTATCCGCGAATAGAAACACGCCGCGTGTCACCTATCTCGTTTTAAAAGAAATTTGAAATCTGATTTAGATAGGATTTTCAAACCCTTGTAACTTTTGAACCACACGTCCAAATATTGCAAATTTTATATCAATGAAATCAGGAGAACAAGCCCTAGCCAACCATGGCCTTAGTTTTAAAAATAGTATCTGTTTGCTTGATTAAAATTGTAGAAACATTTGTGTACTTGTTTAGAGTATAAAAATTGTTTAAATTTGATTTTAGGATTAAAACTTTTGCAAAATGGATTAGTGTGACCCTACTGACCCTAGTAACCAACCCAAAGTACCAAAAATGATTTTGGTGAAATTTATGATGAATTAAATAACTTAGTCATTTTCTAGCCAAATAAAACTCATTGATTTTATTTTAGAGGTGTTTTTGCAAGAAGAACCTTGGGAAAAGGTTATGAACCAAACTTACTGACCCAAAAACATCAAGCCTTGCCAAGGGCAATCCACTTGGTGAAAAACATAAAGTTTACTTTAAAAAGAACAATTTTTCACCACATAAAATATTGAATGGATTTTAAAATAGACTTTGAACAAAAACCTCTAACCGTTGACTTTGCCATTTTGGTAATGACCAATGTGGATCTTACAAAGTTTATAAACCTAGTAGAGACCAACTTTACAATAGAACCCTCTTTTTGCAAGACTTAGAAACCATTACTTTGTGTGTGTGAAATGTTGTTTGAATTTTGGTTTGGAATGTTACTTGATACTATGCTTGCTTGATTGATTGTAGTGAAATTAACAAAGTGTGAGACTAGCAAGATCAAGGGTAAAACCTCATTCCCTACCAAAAAGGCAAGTTACACTATCATACAAAAGACCTATTATTTTCATTATACTTAGTGGATTTTATAAACATGCATGAAAATGTTTTATACTTATGCTATGCTAATCCTAATAGGATTCCCTATACACTACTTAATAAAAATATTGAAGTTGTACATGCTTAGCCCTGCTATGTTTTGAAAAGAGATACATGTTGAGATTTTACAAAGGTTGAGAAAAGGACTTGTGTTTTACATAATAAAACAAGGACTCAATGAACCACCTAGGTGGTGGACACTTTATGATTTTGGAGAAGATGGCAACAAAAGGAACCATGTCTATGGCAATCACTTTGTGTTGTGCTCCAAATGAAAACCACCTAGGAAACTTAGAGGTTGAACATGTTTCTCCAATTGAGGCTTTCGTGTACAACCACATGCTATTATGGCTCTGGCTTAGTCAACTACACTAGGAAGACCCATACATTGTCTTTAGTTACCGGACATGGGGATCTGGAATGCTTCATGGGGGCTGAAGACAAGCTAGCAATGATGTATGGGAGGACCTTTTGGAAAGACTTCGTCACACTCTCAGTCTGCCAGTACTCCATCTTGGTGAGTACTAATCCAGTAGGCCACTGGGGGCAACAAGATGGGATTGTGTCTTGTGGGTAAAGTGTACTCCTTCTGTAGAAGTTAAATAAATCTAAGTACTTAGCCGTGTCCCCGGTTATGGACAATACTGAGCAACTAAAGTTTGAACCATGGGAGATCTCGACATTCCAACTTCTAATATAAAAACTTGATGCCCTTGTGTGTCTACCAAGGAATTCAAAGAGATTTTGTAAAGCTTGTTGCACTTGGGGTTACCAAGTAGCTCAAGGGATTTTGACAAGGACTTGAACACTTGAGTTCTACCAAGAAGTTCAAGGAACTTGGAAAAGAGATTTGACAAAGGACCAAAACCATTTTGAAAAGATAGGATAAATGTTGCTTTATGCAAATAAGCCTTAAACTCTACTTAGCCAAATATGCATATAATAATAGGATCCACTCATAATATACAAAGTTGTGAAACTTGCCAATACAATTCAAAATGTATTGACCCTTTGTGGCTGTAACTTGTAATGTTGCAGGTTGATTGTTTTGTTATTTGAAGATTGTTTGATTGACTAGGACTACAAAAACTACAACCAACATCTGCCTGTGGCTCTTTGAAGATGAAGGACCCATGACTATATTTATTCCGCTGCAATGTAATATAATATCCAAATGAGCTATGTATGATGTAATAAAATTATGTTATTCCTGGTTATAAAGTTATAATATGACCTTTGTATCATGATATTACATCTTAACTGTGGATGCTAGCTAATGATCCAGGGACTAGCATTGTACAACACAGGAGGAATCTACCATATTGGGTAGGGACCTCTTACAGATGGTATCAGAGCATTGTGTTGCCTGTAGGATTTGTAAACCCTAGGATTGGACAAAAAACCCTTAGAAAAATAGGAGTGTATTTGTTCCAAAAACTTATTTACAAAAACACTTGTAAACTCTTTCCTCAACCATTTTGGTTTCAACTCTACATCTCTTCTACTTCAACATGATGGAAAAGCCTACCCCATGACCAAAGACTACACCATGTGCAAGGGACTTCTTCAACATCTTCAACTCTAATGATTTCAACGTCTTCAACATATTCACCAAGGACTTCCAACATGGAAACCACTAAGGACTACAAGTGAGACAAGGAAATCTTACTTAAGATTTAGAGACTGAGGGAATGCAAAATAAGAAGAAACCAACAACAACTTTGAAGTATTTTGACCAAGAAATTCTCCTAAGAAATCCATGATCTCATGTAGTAAGAAGCAACCAAGAAGGATGGAAAGAGCAAAAGTGAACCATATAGATGGACCACCATAAATTAAGTTAAGACAAAACACACCAACTCACGTGGTGTAACAAAAATATTTTGATTGCTTAAGTATGAGCTTGAACCTTGTTGTTTGAGTGCAAGAGTTGTTTGTGAATGTTGATTGTGATTGCATGCACATTGCTTGTGTGAATTGTGATGTGTGTGATTAGAAATATTTCCTTAGAAACATCTTGCCCATTCTAATCTTCCTTCAACCCAAACAGATGACTACTCCAAAAGACTCCAAGGTTGATGACATCAACACCAACCAAGCTGACAGCTTAGGAGAACTCTTAGCAACCCAACATCAGTTGAACCAATTGACAGCTCAGTTCCTAGCCAATAATAGTAATGAAGATCCTGCACTGCAAAAGTTTTTGGAGGAACAATCTCAACTAATGCTTAAAGTGACTAATCAAATGATTAGCATGGAAGAAAGTTATCCTAGAAAAGAGTATGATAGCAAGGATGACAAGAATGTTGTTCTGGATGGAGCCCCAGCTTGCATTATTTGTGGAGACAAGGAACATACTTCCAAGGAACATGAAGGACAATGCCCCAATTGTGATGAAGACCATTCTGTTGGAGAATGCCCTATCTCTAAAGCTACTTGCTACCTTTGTGAAGGAAGTGATCATACTCCTGGCCTATGCCCTATCTATGCCATGATAGAACAAAGGAAACAAGAAGGATCCAAGTCTACCAAGGGAAAAGGACCACTTCTACATCCAAACAAGACAACCCAATTCAAAGGATCAAAGAAAATCAAGAAGCCCAAGCAAGACATGAGCCTTGTGCAATGTCGTAAATGTAAGGAAATGGGACACTACTCCAGTGCATGCCCAGGGAACATAAAGAATAAAGGAATTGACCAAGTGTGGTGTAACAACTGTAGTGAACTAGGTCACTTTGTAGCAACTTGCCCTCAAGAGCCACGTAAAGAACTCAAGGACATTAATTGTTTCAACTGCAAGAACCCAGGACACTATGCAAGCAACTGTCCAGAAAGGATGAAGAACAAGTTGAACAGGCCTATGGAGAAACTCAATCTTGGCCCATGAGTCAAGCATAGGAATAAAGTCAAAGTTTGACATAGGGAAATTTCCAGGACCCAAGAAGGCCAATATGTAATGTTTGTTTGAAAATTTTAAGGGTGGTAGTACCCTAGTTGTTTGAACTTGCCTGAAACCCTAGCCTTCCCAAATCTCGGGACGAGATTTATTTTAAGGGTGGTAGCCTGTCACATCCCAAGATTTTCCAAATCTTGTAATGTGAAAATAAATGAATAAAATAAAACTTTGCTTAAATTCAGAGCCAGAAGAAACTTTTTGAACTCAAATGGAACTTCAAACCTATTTAAATTAAATAGAATCATTAAGGGATTCTTAAAGATAAACATTTAATAAAGGAAATTAAAATGTTTTGGAATTACTATTTTGGATCTTTAAATAAAAGGATTTGATATTCAAAAGAAAAGATGGATTTACAAAAAAGGGTTGTTTATAAAACCAAAATAAAACTTGGCCAAGCATTTGAACTAAAACAATTTATTTTAAATAAAATAGCAAAAGTTTAATTAAAATTAATAAAGGACTTATTAAATAAAATAATTATTATCCAAACTCTTTTAAAATAAAAGATCTTACCAATTTAATTGAAACATCAAAACTTATTAAATTGTTGAAAATAAGTTTTTCTAAGTAAATTATAATCTCAAATAAAATTTACTGAAATGTATTGGTTTATTTTTCAAAATAAATATTCTAATAAAACAAATTCCATGGGAATTGAAATGAATAAGGTATATTCATTTAATTATTAATGGACTTTAAAGTAAAACACCATTCTGTTTAAAACAAGTTTTTCAAATATACTTTATTTCCAAATAAAAACCTGTTGTTTTGTTCTTGAAAATATTTGGATTAAATGGGGATTTTATTAATATCAAACACTATTTTACTAATGAACCATAGCCATTTTATTTAATTAAATAAAACCTAAAAAGAATTTAAAAGATTATTTTATTTTAGAACTTTGGTATTTGTTACTGAACAGAATCAATGTTCAAAAGTTGTGAGGAGTGATGTGAGTTTAAATTTAATTGATTGTTTGAATTATGTGTTTGAATAATCAAATCAGTAATTCAAAATAGAAATAGAAAAGGCATTCAGTAAAAAAAAAAATGGAACAAGCAGCCCAGTCGACAGGCCCAGCTCTAGCCCATCTAGCCCACCTCCTCTCCCGAACCGTTTTCTTTCCCACTCAGAACCGCACCCACGCAGACACCGACTGGTGGACCTTCCCTCCCCTCCTTTCCCCACTGACCAGTGGACCCCTTTCCGCTGTTCTTCCTTTCCACCCGCACGACCTTCTCCCCCACCCCTCGCCGGCCGTTGCAGGCGGATTAACTCCGGCGTAATACGCTTTAACACGGCCGCCTTAACTCGCAGCAAACGCGCACCTTAAAACGCTCGCCCTTCCTCTCCATTTTCCCCCTGTCATTCCACAGTAGCACGCCCCCAGGCCGCCCCAATTCCTCCCCGAACACCATAGTCTCCGACGAGCTTCCTCTGTCGATTCTGGCCAAACCACACCTTCCCGAGCCTCCCTGAGCACGCAAACAACTTCCCCACTCCCTGGCGTACCTCCCTGTACCAACCGTTCATCCGCGGGCGTCCCAGGAAGTCGACTTCGACAAGGATCAGAAGCGCCGCCGTCTGCCTTCTTCTCCGACGAGCCCCGCAGGTAGAACCCAGTCGCCCCTCTTCTTCTGGTGCATGCTCACATCATCTCCGTGACCTCCTGCGTCTAACCCAGCCCTTCGTTTGTCTTCTCGTGGACCGCAGCAACATCCCCGTCGTCGACCAGAGCCGACCGTCGCCAGTAACAACTCCGGCGAGAGATTCTTCCCGACGCAGTGCGCCCCGAGTCACGCCGACCACACGACGTGCTTCACCACAGCCTCGCGACCACGGTGAGCATTTCCCCACCTTCCTTTGCTTCCTGCTTCGCTAGCGCCGCCGCCGTCTGCCGTCGCCGCCGCGCACAGCCACACAGCGCCGCCAGTAAATGGTCATCTGTTTAAGTCCGTTAGATCTAGATCAGACGAACAGGATTAGGTCACTTAAACGCCGAAGAGGTATGCGCTCAGTACCGCACGATCGGACTTAATCCAACGCACCACGATGCCGATCCACGCGAAGCGGTATCCGCGAATAGAAACACGCCGCGTGTCACCTATCTCGTTTTAAAAGAAATTTGAAATCTGATTTAGATAGGATTTTCAAACCCTTGTAACTTTTGAACCACACGTCCAAATATTGCAAATTTTATATCAATGAAATCAGGAGAACAAGCCCTAGCCAACCATGGCCTTAGTTTTAAAAATAGTATCTGTTTGCTTGATTAAAATTGTAGAAACATTTGTGTACTTGTTTAGAGTATAAAAATTGTTTAAATTTGATTTTAGGATTAAAACTTTTGCAAAATGGATTAGTGTGACCCTACTGACCCTAGTAACCAACCCAAAGTACCAAAAATGATTTTGGTGAAATTTATGATGAATTAAATAACTTAGTCATTTTCTAGCCAAATAAAACTCATTGATTTTATTTTAGAGGTGTTTTTGCAAGAAGAACCTTGGGAAAAGGTTATGAACCAAACTTACTGACCCAAAAACATCAAGCCTTGCCAAGGGCAACCCACTTGGTGAAAAACATAAAGTTTACTTTAAAAAGAACAATTTTTCACCACATAAAATATTGAATGGATTTTAAAATAGACTTTGAACAAAAACCTCTAACCGTTGACTTTGCCATTTTGGTAATGACCAATGTGGATCTTACAAAGTTTATAAACCTAGTAGAGACCAACTTTACAATAGAACCCTCTTTTTGCAAGACTTAGAAACCATTACTTTGTGTGTGTGAAATGTTGTTTGAATTTTGGTTTGGAATGTTACTTGATACTATGCTTGCTTGATTGATTGTAGTGAAATTAACAAAGTGTGAGACTAGCAAGATCAAGGGTAAAACCTCATTCCCTACCAAAAAGGCAAGTTACACTATCATACAAAAGACCTATTATTTTCATTATACTTAGTGGATTTTATAAACATGCATGAAAATGTTTTATACTTATGCTATGCTAATCCTAATAGGATTCCCTATACACTACTTAATAAAAATATTGAAGTTGTACATGCTTAGCCCTGCTATGTTTTGAAAAGAGATACATGTTGAGATTTTACAAAGGTTGAGAAAAGGACTTGTGTTTTACATAATAAAACAAGGACTCAATGAACCACCTAGGTGGTGGACACTTTATGATTTTGGAGAAGATGGCAACAAAAGGAACCATGTCTATGGCAATCACTTTGTGTTGTGCTCCAAATGAAAACCACCTAGGAAACTTAGAGGTTGAACATGTTTCTCCAATTGAGGCTTTCGTGTACAACCACATGCTATTATGGCTCTGGCTTAGTCAACTACACTAGGAAGACCCATACATTGTCTTTAGTTACCGGACATGGGGATCTGGAATGCTTCATGGGGGCTGAAGACAAGCTAGCAATGATGTATGGGAGGACCTTTTGGAAAGACTTCGTCACACTCTCAGTCTGCCAGTACTCCATCTTGGTGAGTACTAATCCAGTAGGCCACTGGGGGCAACAAGATGGGATTGTGTCTTGTGGGTAAAGTGTACTCCTTCTGTAGAAGTTAAATAAATCTAAGTACTTAGCCGTGTCCCCGGTTATGGACAATACTGAGCAACTAAAGTTTGAACCATGGGAGATCTCGACATTCCAACTTCTAATATAAAAACTTGATGCCCTTGTGTGTCTACCAAGGAATTCAAAGAGATTTTGTAAAGCTTGTTGCACTTGGGGTTACCAAGTAGCTCAAGGGATTTTGACAAGGACTTGAACACTTGAGTTCTACCAAGAAGTTCAAGGAACTTGGAAAAGAGATTTGACAAAGGACCAAAACCATTTTGAAAAGATAGGATAAATGTTGCTTTATGCAAATAAGCCTTAAACTCTACTTAGCCAAATATGCATATAATAATAGGATCCACTCATAATATACAAAGTTGTGAAACTTGCCAATACAATTCAAAATGTATTGACCCTTTGTGGCTGTAACTTGTAATGTTGCAGGTTGATTGTTTTGTTATTTGAAGATTGTTTGATTGACTAGGACTACAAAAACTACAACCAACATCTGCCTGTGGCTCTTTGAAGATGAAGGACCCATGACTATATTTATTCCGCTGCAATGTAATATAATATCCAAATGAGCTATGTATGATGTAATAAAATTATGTTATTCCTGGTTATAAAGTTATAATATGACCTTTGTATCATGATATTACATCTTAACTGTGGATGCTAGCTAATGATCCAGGGACTAGCATTGTACAACACAGGAGGAATCTACCATATTGGGTAGGGACCTCTTACAGATGGTATCAGAGCATTGTGTTGCCTGTAGGATTTGTAAACCCTAGGATTGGACAAAAAACCCTTAGAAAAATAGGAGTGTATTTGTTCCAAAAACTTATTTACAAAAACACTTGTAAACTCTTTCCTCAACCATTTTGGTTTCAACTCTACATCTCTTCTACTTCAACATGATGGAAAAGCCTACCCCATGACCAAAGACTACACCATGTGCAAGGGACTTCTTCAACATCTTCAACTCTAATGATTTCAACGTCTTCAACATATTCACCAAGGACTTCCAACATGGAAACCACTAAGGACTACAAGTGAGACAAGGAAATCTTACTTAAGATTTAGAGACTGAGGGAATGCAAAATAAGAAGAAACCAACAACAACTTTGAAGTATTTTGACCAAGAAATTCTCCTAAGAAATCCATGATCTCATGTAGTAAGAAGCAACCAAGAAGGATGGAAAGAGCAAAAGTGAACCATATAGATGGACCACCATAAATTAAGTTAAGACAAAACACACCAACTCACGTGGTGTAACAAAAATATTTTGATTGCTTAAGTATGAGCTTGAACCTTGTTGTTTGAGTGCAAGAGTTGTTTGTGAATGTTGATTGTGATTGCATGCACATTGCTTGTGTGAATTGTGATGTGTGTGATTAGAAATATTTCCTTAGAAACATCTTGCCCATTCTAATATTCCTTCAACCCAAACAGATGACTACTCCAAAAGACTCCAAGGTTGATGACATCAACACCAACCAAGCTGACAGCTTAGGAGAACTCTTAGCAACCCAACATCAGTTGAACCAATTGACAGCTCAGTTCCTAGCCAATAATAGTAATGAAGATCCTGCACTGCAAAAGTTTTTGGAGGAACAATCTCAACTAATGCTTAAAGTGACTAATCAAATGATTAGCATGGAAGAAAGTTATCCTAGAAAAGAGTATGATAGCAAGGATGACAAGAATGTTGTTCTGGATGGAGCCCCAGCTTGCATTATTTGTGGAGACAAGGAACATACTTCCAAGGAACATGAAGGACAATGCCCCAATTGTGATGAAGACCATTCTGTTGGAGAATGCCCTATCTCTAAAGCTACTTGCTACCTTTGTGAAGGAAGTGATCATACTCCTGGCCTATGCCCTATCTATGCCATGATAGAACAAAGGAAACAAGAAGGATCCAAGTCTACCAAGGGAAAAGGACCACTTCTACATCCAAACAAGACAACCCAATTCAAAGGATCAAAGAAAATCAAGAAGCCCAAGCAAGACATGAGCCTTGTGCAATGTCGTAAATGTAAGGAAATGGGACACTACTCCAGTGCATGCCCAGGGAACATAAAGAATAAAGGAATTGACCAAGTGTGGTGTAACAACTGTAGTGAACTAGGTCACTTTGTAGCAACTTGCCCTCAAGAGCCACGTAAAGAACTCAAGGACATTAATTGTTTCAACTGCAAGAACCCAGGACACTATGCAAGCAACTGTCCAGAAAGGATGAAGAACAAGTTGAACAGGCCTATGGAGAAACTCAATCTTGGCCCATGAGTCAAGCATAGGAATAAAGTCAAAGTTTGACATAGGGAAATTTCCAGGACCCAAGAAGGCCAATATGTAATGTTTGTTTGAAAATTTTAAGGGTGGTAGTACCCTAGTTGTTTGAACTTGCCTGAAACCCTAGCCTTCCCAAATCTCGGGACGAGATTTATTTTAAGGGTGGTAGCCTGTCACATCCCAAGATTTTCCAAATCTTGTAATGTGAAAATAAATGAATAAAATAAAACTTTGCTTAAATTCAGAGCCAGAAGAAACTTTTTGAACTCAAATGGAACTTCAAACCTATTTAAATTAAATAGAATCATTAAGGGATTCTTAAAGATAAACATTTAATAAAGGAAATTAAAATGTTTTGGAATTACTATTTTGGATCTTTAAATAAAAGGATTTGATATTCAAAAGAAAAGATGGATTTACAAAAAAGGGTTGTTTATAAAACCAAAATAAAACTTGGCCAAGCATTTGAACTAAAACAATTTATTTTAAATAAAATAGCAAAAGTTTAATTAAAATTAATAAAGGACTTATTAAATAAAATAATTATTATCCAAACTCTTTTAAAATAAAAGATCTTACCAATTTAATTGAAACATCAAAACTTATTAAATTGTTGAAAATAAGTTTTTCTAAGTAAATTATAATCTCAAATAAAATTTACTGAAATGTATTGGTTTATTTTTCAAAATAAATATTCTAATAAAACAAATTCCATGGGAATTGAAATGAATAAGGTATATTCATTTAATTATTAATGGACTTTAAAGTAAAACACCATTCTGTTTAAAACAAGTTTTTCAAATATACTTTATTTCCAAATAAAAACCTGCTGTTTTGTTCTTGAAAATATTTGGATTAAATGGGGATTTTATTAATATCAAACACTATTTTACTAATGAACCATAGCCATTTTATTTAATTAAATAAAACCTAAAAAGAATTTAAAAGATTATTTTATTTTAGAACTTTGGTATATGTTACTAAACAGAATCAATGTTCAAAAGTTGTGAGGAGTGATGTGAGTTTAAATTTAATTGATTGTTTGAATTATGTGTTTGAATAATCAAATCAGTAATTCAAAATAGAAATAGAAAAGGCATTCAGTAAAAAAAAAATGGAACAAGCAGCCCAGTCGACAGGCCCAGCTCCAGCCCATCTAGCCCACCTCCTCTCCCGAACCGTTTTCTTTCCCACTCAGAACCGCACCCACGCAGACACCGACTGGTGGACCTTCCCTCCCCTCCTTTCCCCACTGACCAGTGGACCCCTTTCCGCTGTTCTTCCTTTCCACCCGCACGACCTTCTCCCGCACCCCTCGCCGGCCGTTGCAGGCGGATTAACTCCGGCGTAATACGCTTTAACACGGCCGCCTTAACTCGCAGCAAACGCGCACCTTAAAACGCTCGCCCTTCCTCTCCATTTTCCCCCTGTCATTCCACAGTAGCACGCCCCCAGGCCGCCCCAATTCCTCCCCGAACACCATAGTCTCCGACAAGCTTCCTCTGTCGATTCTGGCCAAACCACACCTTCCCGAGCCTCCCTGAGCACGCAAACAACTTCCCCACTCCCTGGCGTACCTCCCTGTACCAACCGTTCATCCGCGGGCGTCCCAGGAAGTCGACTTCGACAAGGATCAGAAGCGCCGCCGTCTGCCTTCTTCTCCGACGAGCCCCGCAGGTAGAACCCAGTCGCCCCTCTTCTTCTGGTGCATGCTCACATCATCTCCGTGACCTCCTGCGTCTAACCCAGCCCTTCGTTTGTCTTCTCGTGGACCGCAGCAACATCCCCGTCGTCGACCAGAGCCGACCGTCGCCAGTAACAACTCCGGCGAGAGATTCTTCCCGACGCAGTGCGCCCCGAGTCACGCCGACCACACGACGTGCTTCACCACAGCCTCGCGACCACGGTGAGCATTTCCCCACCTTCCTTTGCTTCCTGCTTCGCTAGCGCCGCCGCCGTCTGCCGTCGCCGCCGCGCACAGCCACACAGCGCCGCCAGTAAATGGTCATCTGTTTAAGTCCGTTAGATCTAGATCAGACGAACAGGATTAGGTCACTTAAACGCCGAAGAGGTATGCGCTCAGTACCGCACGATCGGACTTAATCCAACGCACCACGATGCCGATCCACGCGAAGCGGTATCCGCGAATAGAAACACGCCGCGTGTCACCTATCTCGTTTTAAAAGAAATTTGAAATCTGATTTAGATAGGATTTTCAAACCCTTGTAACTTTTGAACCACACGTCCAAATATTGCAAATTTTATATCAATGAAATCAGGAGAACAAGCCCTAGCCAACCATGGCCTTAGTTTTAAAAATAGTATCTGTTTGCTTGATTAAAATTGTAGAAACATTTGTGTACTTGTTTAGAGTATAAAAATTGTTTAAATTTGATTTTAGGATTAAAACTTTTGCAAAATGGATTAGTGTGACCCTACTGACCCTAGTAACCAACCCAAAGTACTAAAAATTATTTTGGTGAAATTTATGATGAATTAAATAACTTAGTCATTTTCTAGCCAAATAAAACTCATTGATTTTATTTTAGAGGTGTTTTTGCAAGAAGAACCTTGGGAAAAGGTTATGAACCAAACTTACTAACCCAAAAACATCAAGCCTTGCCAAGGGCAACCCACTTGGTGAAAAACATAAAGTTTACTTTAAAAAGAACAATTTTTCACCACATAAAATATTGAATGGATTTTAAAATAGACTTTGAACAAAAACCTCTAACCGTTGACTTTGCCATTTTGGTAATGACCAATGTGGATCTTACAAAGTTTATAAACCTAGTAGAGACCAACTTTACAATAGAACCCTCTTTTTGCAAGACTTAGAAACCATTACTTTGTGTGTGTGAAATGTTGTTTGAATTTTGGTTTGGAATGTTACTTGATACTATGCTTGCTTGATTGATTGTAGTGAAATTAACAAAGTGTGAGACTAGCAAGATCAAGGGTAAAACCTCATTCCCTACCAAAAAGGCAAGTTACACTATCATACAAAAGACCTATTATTTTCATTATACTTAGTGGATTTTATAAACATGCATGAAAATGTTTTATACTTATGCTATGCTAATCCTAATAGGATTCCCTATACACTACTTAATAAAAATATTGAAGTTGTACATTCTTAGCCCTGCTATGTTTTGAAAAGAGATACATGTTGAGATTTTACAAAGGTTGAGAAAAGGACTTGTGTTTTACATAATAAAACAAGGACTCAATGAACCACCTAGGTGGTGGACACTTTATGATTTTGGAGAAGATGGCAACAAAAGGAACCATGTCTATGGCAATCACTTTGTGTTGTGCTCCAAATGAAAACCACCTAGGAAACTTAGAGGTTGAACATGTTTCTCCAATTGAGGCTTTCGTGTACAACCACATGCTATTATGGCTCTGGCTTAGTCAACTACACTAGGAAGACCCATACATTGTCTTTAGTTACCGGACATGGGGATCTGGAATGCTTCATGGGGGCTGAAGACAAGCTAGCAATGATGTATGGGAGGACCTTTTGGAAAGACTTCGTCACACTCTCAGTCTGCCAGTACTCCATCTTGGTGAGTACTAATCCAGTAGGCCACTGGGGGCAACAAGATGGGATTGTGTCTTGTGGGTAAAGTGTACTCCTTCTGCAGAAGTTAAATAAATCTAAGTACTTAGCCGTGTCCCCGGTTATGGACAATACTGAGCAACTAAAGTTTGAACCATGGGAGATCTCGACATTCCAACTTCTAATATAAAAACTTGATGCCCTTGTGTGTCTACCAAGGAATTCAAAGAGATTTTGTAAAGCTTGTTGCACTTGGGGTTACCAAGTAGCTCAAGGGATTTTGACAAGGACTTGAACACTTGAGTTTCTACCAAGAAGTTCAAGGAACTTGGAAAAGAGATTTGACAAAGGACCAAAACCATTTTGAAAAGATAGGATAAATGTTGCTTTATGCAAATAAGCCTTAAACTCTACTTAGCCAAATATGCATATAATAATAGGATCCACTCATAATATACAAAGTTGTGAAACTTGCCAATACAATTCAAAATGTATTGACCCTTTGTGGCTGTAACTTGTAATGTTGCAGGTTGATTGTTTTGTTATTTGAAGATTGTTTGATTGACTAGGACTACAAAAACTACAACCAACATCTGCCTATGGCTCTTTGAAGATGAAGGACCCATGACTATATTTATTCCGCTGCAATGTAATATAATAGCCAAATGAGCTATGTATGATGTAATAAAATTATGTTATTCCTGGTTATAAAGTTATAATATGACCTTTGTATCATGATATTACATCTTAACTGTGGATGCTAGCTAATGATCCAGGGACTAGCATTGTACAACACAGGAGGAATCTACCATATTGGGTAGGGACCTCTTACACATAAACACAGACACACAAGTAAACAAGCATTGCAACATGGAATAAGAAAATGTTTTTGTTCCCCTTGATTTTTGCCTTTTTGACAACCAATCAGGCTTGCTGAAATTGAGATGTTACACCCTAAGCTCTACCATTTAGACAGTGTCTATATGAGACGATTTGTGGGACCTAATAAACTTAAGATACTAACTTTTGCATATTAGTTTTACATCTTGGTCATACACTGCCAAGTGGGGCCCATTATTTGGATTTTCCTTTTGACACATGTGCCTTGTACTCCCCTTGCCACCGTGCTAGACTCGATTTTTTTGCGAAATTCCACTAATCTATTAATAATGATCAATAACCTTAGAAAGAGACCCAAAAGTAAGTTGCTCTTACACACTGTATTTCCTCAACAATTTGCATGCATAATCTATTCTCGTTCTTTGAATTTCCCCTCTATTTTGATCTATATTCTTTACATAGAAGAAGAATTTGACAAAATTTCGTTAATCTATATAAAGTCATTTAAATGTACCAATAATCTTGAAAAATCCATCTAAAACTTGGGAATTGTAAGAAAGCAAGGTCCACTTTGTCCCTAGAAATTTGGGTGGTGGAATTTTCTTTTAATTGAAATGGGTCCCGTGGGAGCAGTGAGCTTCAGTTAACACGGTCGGTGGAAGTAAATGTTGCCTCAAGGAACTTATAGAAAATTAAAATGACATCCAAGTACATCACTTCAAAATTTGAGAATGTTCTTTCCTGATAGTTGAAAACTCACACCGATGGCATTGTTTATTAAAATAAGATGTACCAATTTACCTCTGAAATGATATTTAATTCGATAGAAATCTATTGCGCTTACTAGTAGATCAAGTTTGACCTAATTTTTTTAAATTATCAAGATGCCAAATCTTAGCAAGAACTTGAACCTGTTTTCAAAACTCTGATTGGTGGTTTGTGATATATTAAATGAACCCCCGATAGTTGCCTCCAAAAAAATTACAAATTTTCAAAGCAACCTACAATAATTTTCCTGTAGTTCAAATTTGACCTAATCGGCATAAAGTCATTCAAGTGGGCAGAGTTAGCAAGGACGAAGTAACAAATCTCATGAAACATGGGAACCATAAGTAGTACAATAGGTCGATCCAATATATATGTACGAAACGTTGGCTTGTGGCATATTCAGATCCAATATTCTTAGGACTTTCTTTATAGGAAGGAACAATCGATAATTGGAAAGTCAAAATGACACCATTGTTTACTAAAAGAAGATGCAAACATCTACCTTTGAAAAGAAAATTAATTCAAGAGCAATCTATCGCTCTAACTCGTACCTCAAGTTTGACCTAATTTTGTTAATTTTTCAAGATGAAAAATCTTAGCAAGAAATTTAAACTGTTTTCAAAACTCTCGGTGGTGGTTCGTGATATATTAAATGCCCCCCTCGTTGGTTACTTCAAAAAATATGCAAACAATTCAAAGCAACCTACAATTTTCCTATAGTTCAAGATTGACCTAATTTCGATAAACCGGCATATAGTCATTCAACTGGGCAGAGTTAGCTAGGTGTAACACCCCAAACATACTAAACTTGAATCATCAAAATTAGGGTTATCAAAAACTTTTATAAATAAAATTATGGAAGCATGCATGTGTGTATGCATTTAGTTTGAAATTCTTTTGAACCAACTTGTTTGTGTGTTCCTTTGCTTGTAAATGGATTCTTAGATGAAATAAACATCATCTAAACATTTCCTACACTTTTCTCAAAGACAAATAAATCAAAACAAAGCTAAATGAGTGAATGGTCATTTTGACCAATTTAACTCCCATGCCTACTTTGGCTGTCTCGAACTTTCAGAACCTAACAGAAAATTTTCTGGATCTTTGCACCCATTGATTATACTCATAACAAATTATCAAGGCCCACTTTGTGATAATCTATAAACTTTCAAATGCATAGTTTAAATGGCAATTCAAAATTGAATCTTTATCATATGAGAAGATCCCACTTTTTCAAAAACCAATCAAACAAGCTCAACTTTCAAAACCCAAGCATCTGTAGACTCACCAGCACCAACCTAGCATACCCACCAAAAATCTTTTCAAAATTCAAAACTTGAATTCTTGCGGCCATTTCATCAAACACTTGGCAGACACAAATCAAACAAAATCAAAACACTATAGTGTGCAGTGTTTTGAGCCTAATTGGTTCCCTCTCTAGCTCACAACCATCTCAGTATATCATCTAGAAAGATTAACCAAGCACTAGCACCACTGTGAGCTTGCCAATATCATCAATGGTGAACAGCCGAGTGCATCCTTGCCACCCCAGTGTAGATAGTAAGCTAGGAAAGAAACTAGTCGTGCCAACCTTGTCTGGGAGATCACCCATGCCTCACCGCCCCCTCTCGACCAGCCCTGCCTCAAAGACACCGACCAGAGCACCTAGGAACGCCGTGCCCGTGACTCTGCCAACCGTGTCGAGCGTGCGCCAGAGCGCCACCCTCGACCGACGCCCATAGGCCGCGCTCCGCCCTCGCCGCGTGCATACACGATCACCACCGACCCAGGAGACCGCCAAACATCCCCGTTCGCCGCCCTATGCCGCACAGCCGCCGCTCGCCGTCGAAGACGCCGCCTCTGCCGTGCAGAGCGTCGCGTGTTTCAGACCAAACCACACCGCCCCACGTCTCGCCACCGTATCGTTGAGCATCTCCAGGGAACACCGCATATCCCCCTACCTTCGCCCATGCCAATATCCGTATGTACCATCGCCCCCGACGAGATCACCGTGCGCCCCGTCGGTCCCCTCGCTTGACTATAAATAGAGGCCACCCCGAGCCGAATTGAGCACACCATTCTACTAACTTATACTCACTGATCGTGCCACCCCGTTCCCGAAGCAAGGAGAGCAGCACTTCGCTGGAATTTCACCGGAGCCCGCCGCCTCTGGAGAAGAAGGGAGCCAGCGATTGGAGCTGCCCCAGGAGGATCCACCGGTACCAGGAGATTCGCCGTCGTCGACTTCATCGTTCGCCTACCTCGCCGACCCTCGCCTGCACCCCGGTGAGCCCCCAGCAACCCCCACTGGCGGCGCTAGGTTTCTGTCTTGCCGGCGTTGCTCAACGCCGACGATGACTCTCAGCCGTTGAATTAGAACCAGATCGAACGCACCACGTTGCCCAGTACCGCTTCGCACCCCCTCGTCTCACTGACGTGTGGGGACAACCACTTAAACAGCCCGTGGAAGCGCTGCGCTTAGCAGGCCGGCCCGTTAACTTTTCCCTCGCAGCCTAGTTATTTGAATTAAACCTTTTCCATTTTATTTCAAACTCACTTCTGTACCCAGTTTCAAAAATCAACCCAGGTCGATTCAGTGAACCAAATTGAATGAAACCAATTTTGTTGGAAAGGTCTGAGAATGCTGAATCCAAGCCCGTTGAATTTAAGCCATTTGGATCTATAGATCACCCATGGTAAAAATAACAAGGCAGAAGCTTTTCTGCATTCAAACATTTTTTAAATTAAAACCATAATAGCTTTTGAGTTGATTCCAACTCTCAAAAATCACATTTAACCATACCTTTCAGAATATATAAAAATATATAGGTTTACTTACAGAAATAATGTTCAAGTAATAAAAGAATACCCCATAGGCATTTCTAGTCACTTTATTTAATTAAAATAAAAGGGTAAAACCTTATTAAATTGTGACACCACTTTAAATCATATTCCCATGGACTAAAATATGTGGTGATGACATGTGTCAACATGATCCCATTTTTGGTTTGGAGAATATTAAATCTTAAGTAGTTTTTCAATGAGTAGAAATTACTTTTCTAAAAATAAAAGGAATTAAACCTAGCCTTAATCTTGTAATGTTAGAGATGATGTTAGATCATCTATAGGACCCTTTTTGTGTGATGATTGCAAGTAGTTAAGTATTGTTTGGTGATTGTGTACCTCGTATTTATTCGTAGACGCTAGTACCGACCAAGGATACGTGGAGGAAGGAGGATTCTACGAAGAATAAGCCGAGGAGAACTTCAACCACTGCTCTGCATAAGGCAAGCTTTACTAATCAAGTTGACCAATGCAAGACTAATACTACTAGTGAATGTGCAAGATAACACTTGCAAGATACCCTACTAATGCAAGCTTATACTGATACTTATGCAAGTTAATACTTGCTTGTTACCATGACCACTATATGCCTTAAGCATAGGTGATCATATCCACTTGATAAACCAATCCTAGTTTTACTTCCAAGCTTCTTACTTTATTTCTTTATCAAAGATCTTACTTAGAGTTTACTTAAGATAATTGTAGATACTAGAAAGATATGTGAAGGTTGCATAAAGAGCATAAAATTTGGCCTAAGCTAGATAATCTTGATGTCATCCTAAGGCATGAGATTGAACTTAGTTAAAACTCCACTAGTTTACCACCCCTCATTAGTGCTTACCCCCACTTGTAGATCCTAGTGCTAAGCATAAAACCTGATCGACTTCAGATGGGAATACTTGGTGGAAAAATGGTTACGAAAACCTTGGAATGATGGATCATTCTATTGAAATGTTTTGGACATGTGTTTCCGAACACCTGATGATTTTGGTGATGAAAATATTGAGGCATGAGCCGTAGCCCTTTATAAAACTGATGGTTGTCTGGATGCGATACCATTCCAATTTTATCGTTCAACCACAATACCAGAAGATTGGGTAGGGCTTGACTGGAAACTTATATACCTTAGTATTAGTTCCCTCACGGCCAAGGTCTGAGCTGAGGCTACCTTGTGAAGATTGTCCACCTGTGTAGTACCCAAGATGACAGTTGGTCATGGTCGGGAGGCCAAACTCACAGGAGAGGTGCTTATACTAGGGCGTGTAATTGAAAGGTTAGGATTGATTATCCGCATACTGAGTATGGTGAATTCAGGATTTGTTCCTGACGGATGTATCGAATGTTGTGGTGAAAGTGTACAATCTCTGCAGAGTGTCAAACTATTCGAATAGCCGCGTCTGCGGTTATGGACAGTTGGAGTGGCCATACTGTTACCCCGTCAGACTTTTCAAAATGACTTCTGAAATGAATTGAGACTTTGAATTGACCACAAAAGGGTTGTGATATGAGATACAAGTTCCCATTTAGGTGTTATAAAATTTCAAGTAGCATGCGTTGCTTCTAAACTTAGTAGAGATAAATCTGGCTTTTGCAAAACAAACCTAGAGCCCAGTGTCCTATTATCAAAAACCCCTTTCACTTGTTAGTACTAGTTTGCGAGTACTTGAAGAGTACTCATGGCTTTGTCCCTGGCTATTCCCGTGGCCAGACTATGAAGAGGAGTACCTGGAGGATGGACCCAAGGAAGGTTACGACAACTAGGATCATCTCCCATCGTCAGCATTGCCTGTGACCCCGAAGATGGAGCTTCGCCTACGCTACCGTTATTATTACGTATTCCGCTGCTTGAAGTTGTATTAAGAACTGGATCATGAGATCCCTATTTGTGTAAGAACTTATGTACGGTTTGTAATGGATGATGTACTATGGTATCCAATTCTGTTATGTCTCACAAAAATGGTAATCCTGGGATTGCGATGTACGGCATAACAGTCATCTGGGATTAAAAATCCGGGTGTTGACACTAGGACGAAGTTTGATAAATCATAACATATGGGAACCGTAAGTACAACATGTTGGTCCACTATAAATATTTGAAAGGTCTGCTTATGGCATTCAGATCCATATTCTTCAGACTTTCTTTATGAAAAGGAGCAATCTCATCATCACTCAGAATATTAAGAATGTTCTTTCCTGATAGTTGGAAACTCGCACCGTTGACATTGTTTACTAAAGGAAGATGTACCCATCTACCTTAGAAAAGACAATTAATTCAAGAGAAATATATCGCGCTTACTCGTAGCTCAAGTTTGAACTAATTTTGTTAATTTGTTTAGATGAACAAATTTAGCAAGAAGTTGAACCTGTTTTCAAAACTCTCGGTGGTGGTTCGTGCTATATTAAATAACCCCCCCCCATGGTTACCTCAAAAAAATCGCAAAACTTTCAAAGTAACCTACAATTTTCCTATAGTTCAAGATTGACCTAATTTCGATAAATTGGCATAAAGTCATTCAAGTGGGCAGAGTTAGCTAGGTCGAAGTTTGAAAAATCATAAAACATAGGAATCGTAAGTACAACTTGTGGGTCCACTATAAATATTTGAAAGGTCTGCTTTTGGCATTCAGATCCATATTCTTTGGACTTTCTTTCTTGATAGTTGGATACTCACACCGATGGCATTTTTTACTAGAAAGAAGATTCACCCATCTAAATTTTAAAATACAATTTGTAATTAAATAGTGATCTATCACGCTTACTGGTAGCTTCAGTTTGACCTAATTTCGTTAAATTTTCAGGATGAAAAAATTTAGCAAGAAGTTGAACCTATTATCAAAACTCTCGATGGTGGTTCGTGATATATTAAATGCCCCTCCCCCGATGGCTACCTAAAAAAATCACAAAACTTTCAAACCAAACCTACAATTTTCTTGTAGTTCAAATTTGACCTAATTTCGACTAGTTGGCATAAAGTCATTCAAGTGGGTAGAGCTATTAGCTAGGACGAAGTTTGAAAACTCATAAAATTAAACATAGGGATCGTAAGTGAAACATATTGGTCCACTTAATATATCTAGAAGCTTAGCTTGTGTCATTTAGATCCATATTCTTTGGTATGTGTTTATGAAAAAGAACAATCTCGTCATTCCTCAGGAAATTGAGAATGTTCTTTCCAGATATTTGGAAACTCACAGCAACAACATTGTTTACTACAAGAAGATGCACCCATCTAGCTCCAAAAAGACATTTAACTCAAGAGCAATCTACCTCGCTTACTTGTAGCTCAAGTTTGACCTAACTTTGTTCAATCGGCAAGAAGTGAGTGAAGTGTGCGAAGTTAGCTAGGAAGCTTTAAAATGGAAATATCTATATAAGAAACTGTGGTCCACTTTGTGTGATAACTGGGAGTCTTGCATTTTCTTCTAACTGTGGTAGGTCCCGTAGGATCGAGGTGCTTCAGTTAACACGGTCGGTGGAAGTACAAGTTACATCGAGGACCTCATAAAAAATGAAAATTACATCCAAGTCCATGCATTTAGCACAAGGTCCCTGGAACTAAGAAATGAAGTGTCTTTTCAAGTTTGTGCATACTAGCGATCATTGTGCTAAAGTCTATCAATAGAATCTTCTAGATGCGATGAATGGAAAAGAAGATCGAATGGTTAGCAATGTTTGGATTTGCCACTCTTGATCCAACGATCAATGTTAAAAGTTATGCGTACACTATATAGTGGTATATGGTATTGTAAGAGATAAGACAAGATAAAGATAAGATAAAAAAGTACTACTACTGCGAAATTGCCGATCTTTTGAATAACCTTCCCTCCCAATGTTTGGGAAGTAAGTGAAAATTTCGAAACCGATTTTTTTTTAATGATATTGCCGCCGAGGACCAAAATTGTTTCCTTCCAACGCGGCTTCCAAACACACCAGAGAAACAGAGCCGCCCCTCTAAAAAAAACAGAGCCAACGTACCGAGGAACACGTGCGCAACGCCATACTGTGGATGAGGGAGACATCAGTCGGGCCGGTGCGCGAGTGGGAGGGGTGGAGAGATGAGAGGAAGCAAATGAGAGAGAAAAAACACCTTATTTTTGCGTGCATAGGTCCTAAAATTTACTACTAGTAGAGTGTACGTTGTAACTATAAGGCGAAAGTAGTACCTCGTGGCAGGAACCCATCATAACTTTCCTCTCCACTGCTTCCTTCTTCCCCTGCCCACAAGCTAAAAACCTTCAAATTAAGGATCTCATGGGTAGTGCATAAGCATTAAAATATTGATATCTAGCACACATAGCAATAAAAAACAAATTTTAATCACAAGACTACGAGAGGGTAGCTCTTACATGTGGGTCCTATCTTATGGACAAGTTTGATTAGATACATTGTGGTGCAATTAACTATCTTGGTATTAGCAAGTGGGTCCCATCTTAAAGATAGGTTTGCCCATATACATAGGTAATTCCCTAATCTCTAGTATTTATACAGTGTCCATACGAGACGATTCGTGGGACCTACTAAACTAAAGATGCTAACTTTTGCATAGTAGTTTTACACCTTGGTCATACGCTGCCAAGTGGGGCCCATTATTTCCTTTTTCCTTTAGACACATGTGACTTGTACTCCCCTCGCCACCATGCTAGAATCAATTTTTTTTGTGAAATTCCACCAATTATTAATAATTACCAACAACCGTATAAAGATAGCCAAAAGTAAGTTGCTCTTACACACCGTATTTTCTCAACAATTTACATGCATAATCTATTCTTGTTCTTCGATTCCCTCCTCTATTTTGAGATCTATTATTTACATAGAAGAACAATTTGATTTAATCTATATAAAGTAATTTAAGTGTACCAAATTAGCTAGTAATCTTGAAAAATCCATCTAAAAACTTGGGAATTATAAGAAAGCAAGGTCCACTTTGTATGAAAATTTGGGCAGTGGCATTTTATTTTAACTAAAGTGGGTCCCGTGGGAGCAGTGATCTTTAGTTAACACGGTCAGTGGAAGTACATGTTGCATCAAGGACCTTATAGAAAATGAAAATTACATCCAAGTCCATCACTTGGAAAATTGAGAATGTTCTTTCCTGATAGTTGAAAACTCACAACAATGGAATAGTTTACTAAAATAAGATTTACCCATCTAGGGATACTACTTTGCGGCCCGAAAGTTCTCAGGCTAAGCAACACGGGGTCGAAGTTGCTTGTAATCACCGCGATTCGAAAAGTTCGAGGGGTAATTACCGAGAGGGGCATTTCGAGTGAATGGTGGCCAAACCAAATATTTTCAAATCTTAGCCGTTATGTCAGGATATTCCGTTACATTAGTACCTGTCGTGCCCCTACTGCGCCCCTTCTAAGTCACCGTCCATGTGTCGCCCGGGCAAATCCATTTCTGTACTTTCGTAACCCCCGACACTGAATCCGGCGGCGGCGACGGTCCTTTTTCTCCCTCCCCTACACTAAATCTGGTTCGACAGCGCGATGGTCGTTTTTTTGTTCTTTTCCCACCCCTCCCCCTCCCACCCACCCACGCACACACACACACACACTGAATTTGTAGGTGGCATGTCAAGCGAGGCCAAGGTGGTAGCTATGTCGGCGACTGATTCGGCTTCGTTGGAGCTAGCGTCTCGGGCACAATGTCAGATAAGCAAAGCAGCGGCAGGGTCTGCAGCCCAGGTTAGCAAGGAGATCAGCCAGAAGACTGCTAATAGGGTACCTACGAACAGCGGGTTGAAGAGAAAATCTAGGCCGGTGGCAGAGTGTTCGGCTGCAGTGCGGGTTCGTGCAACCCAGATCTCGAAGAAAACCACCCGGGAGAAGAGCGAGATGTGAATTTTTATTATCCATGTCTTGTCTTGTAAATAGATTAGTTATTGCAAAGTAGTGTCGAATGAACTAAAAGGCCCCCTTTTTAATCAAATTAGGAACAACTTCAATGCAACATACCTATATGAGTTCACTGTTCATGTCCGCCAGTACACTGCAAAACTAGATTTTGGTTGCGGGAGGGTTGTGTTCGGGCAGGATGTACATCTGCTTGTCAACTACAAAGAGGTTGTGTCTGTTTTGCACCTGATAGATATGCTTCATTCTAGAATTCCTTGGGGATGCAGACATAGGGAAATATTGGTGGGGCATAACATGAGTGATACCTATGTGCAAATTGAGCACTCCCATGAGCTTCAGATGCTTTGGGAGTGTTGTGCAGCTGATCGTCAAGTGAAAGTTGAAGCGATGATTGATGATATGTATGCAGATACTGGAGATCTTGCTTCTAGAGCTTCTGCTTCTCGAGTTTACGGACCACCCGATGCTTGTTCAAGCTAAGTGCAATATACACCTTGAGTTGGACTCATACACAGCAAAACTTGATGGCGGAGTTAGTAAGCAAATTTCTTCATGTACTCTAGAGATAGCCGACGATTCCAAAAACATAACTCTTGTTGAACTAAGAGAGATGATTGGTAAGGAAATCATTATTGCCCCAAGCAGATGGCACGACTCCGGTGGTGGCATCATAAGAAGAAGGAGTTCATAGAGGTTTTGGATACCGATGATCTGATGCAGATTATGCGACAAAAGAAGGAAACCAGGAGGGTGTTCTTCATGGATGCCATTTCTGATGTTGTTAGACAGGTTGTAGTGGATGCAGAGGCCCCTGCTGTGGCTAAACAGAATGAGGCGATAGACGTTGATCAGATCTGATGAGAGATGCTACCTAGGGCTTGTCAGATAGACCGTAGGGCTCCCCTGCTTGTATTTGTAACAAAGATTGTTGTTGCTTTGAAACTGTGTTGATGTGGTCGTGTTTGTTCAGAGATTGCAATCCGATGTTCTGTGAGCTGTTGTGATTTCATACATATCACTCGATGAAAGCATCGTTGTTGTAATAAGACACAAGAACATTGTAGTTGACATGATTGTGTTTGCTGAGATGATGTGATAAATTTGTTTATGAGATTATGATTGTTGAGAGATTGTAATATAATGTGCTATGAGCTGTTGGGGTTTTGGGACATATCATTCATTAAAACCATCACTGAACAAGGTGATATATAAGTACCTTGTAGTTGACATGATTATGATGCAATATAATGCTTTGTGGGATCAATAAAAAAACTTACTAAGTAGGAGATAGTGATCTATTGGATGCACAGGTCTATGATTTAGGAATAAGGGTTAAGGGGTTAGTACAATGAGCAGTTCATTAGACCCTAAACCATAAACCATAATCCTTATTGTTCGGTACATAATATTATATATGTTGCTATAAGTCAAACAAATTGGGAAGGAGGAAGTACAAGATTAATATTACAAATTAAAATGAAGGAAGAGAAAAACTATTAGATATGAGATAGTAATCCAGCCACGGGACATTGTATCAATTAAACCATTGTAGCATGCCAATTTAGTCAAAGCTGCAATGTTGATGCACTTCACTTCCCCACTCCTTCTCTCTCCACTCACTACCCTCCTCCTCTCTCTCCTCACCGTCGCCTACGCGTCGCCGCGGCCGCATTCACATGTCGCCCTGGAATGATGAGGACGACCTGTCGAGCAGCGACTGCTTTCTCTCCGACATCGATTATTCCCTCCCCGATGCGAGTTCTTTTGTTTTCTCAGCAATGGTTAGGCATTGGTAATTGACTCGACCCAAGACTTGAAATGGCATGCAATCATTTTTATTTAGAGCTTTTCGTTCCCTTATAGGTACCACTCATGATCTATGACCCCTATTGGGAGGGCCTAGATCTCTATTGGGAAGTACCATGTGACCTTGGGATAAAACTGAGGAAATATGTTGGCATTTGAAGACACTAACACTGGAAGAAGGTTTTTGGGCTATACAAATTAGGTTTGCTTTCGTTATGTACAATGGGGACATGAAGAAAATTGTGTAGTGTTATGTTGATAATTAGGTCCCGTGTGTAAAGCAGTAGAGTGGGTGGATCTTGAGTGGCCAGACGCACTTAAGAAATGTTTGGCCCAGTTGTGGGATATGTATGAGCTCGAAAGGTCGGGGAGATTTAAAGATGCCCGTGATGCAGCTGCATAAAATTAAAGGCTCTTGGTAGGAAACAAGGAGCTCGAACAGGTAATCAAGCATTTTTGGTCAGAACTAAATGACACAATCAATGCGAGCTTGGTGGTGGGAACTACACGGAAGATTCATAAGGCGAAAAAGGAGAGGGATCAGCTCATGGAAGAGAATAGGAAGCTAGAGTACTGCATTGCGGAGCTGTTGAAGCATCTGAAGAAGGAGCGCAAGGTGAACAAGGACAAGCTACAGACAATCAAGGAAATTTTAGATGAATAATTTGTGTCGTGGCAATATCGGAAACTAGTTAACTGTAAGACTTGAAGTTGTGATATCTTGACTAATCCAAACTCAATCCTTGAGCAAAATATCCTATCAGACGAAAGTACAGTTTGCATAGAGAGAGGTCCACGTTTACAAAATCACTACTACACATGGTTAAACCACGATTTGGTCCGTCAGGTCACATAGTTTGAAAAATAACTTTAGAGGAACTTATAGTTTGCACTAAGCCTGGCGTGAAGATGGTCGTGTTCCTTTCTGAGAACCTCCAGTTCCAGGGTTCATTCGATCAGGTCCCCTTTGTTTTTACCTATCTCTCAGTATTTGGACGTGCGCCTCCTGCTGGTTCAAGCGCTCCGTCCTAGAAGCGACAAGCTTATCAGTAAGCTTATGATCATCCACCATGAGATCCTTGATGATGTCCTCCTTCACACGCGCCGAGGTGATACTTTTCTCATGAAGTTCCTACCAGCCGGCGATGTCCACCTTCAGACCGTGGCACTTGTCAGAAAGGATGGTGACTTCTTCTCTCAGGCGATCATGGGAAACTTTCTGAAAATTCTGCGTCTCCAGTTAGATAGCTATCTTGTCCTTTAGCCAGGTCAGCAGTTCTGGGTTGAGCTTTCGCCTCTTCTGCTACAACAAAAATATGTGGTTAGTTTCCACAATTTAAACAATTAATTAGTGTCGAAGTCATAATTTGAAGGACGGATCAATCAAGGATTCTACAAATTTAACATAATCAACTAGTGGCATAGTCCTAATTCTAGAGATAATGTTAGATCAATATAGGATTTTTCGCAATTAAACTAGATAAACTAGTGGCATACTTATAATTTATATGACTGAGCAATATACCCTTTTTTCCAATTCAACAGGATAAAGTAGTGGCATAGTTCTAATTTCAATTTCAGAGCAATATAGCCTTTTTCCCCAATTCAACAGGATAAAGTAGTGGCATAGTCCTAATTACCATTTCAGAGCAATATAGCCTTTTTTCCACATTAAAAAGGATAAAATAGTGACACATTCCTAATTTCAACTTTAGAGCAATAAAGCATATTTTTCCCAATTCAACAACATAAAGTAGTGGCACAGTCCTAATTTCAATTTCAGAGGAATAAAGCCTATTTTTCCCAATTCAACAGGATAAAGTAGTGGCACAGTCCTAATTTCAATTTCAATGTAACGTTGGACTATATCCAACAAAGGGTGCTGTGGGTTGTTCCAATATAACCAAATAGTAGTGGCATAGTCATAATCTAATCCCAAGCTCAGATACATAATGGAAAGAAAGGATGATGACCATTCATGAAAACACAAACCCATAATTAAGTTGACACGCAAGTAAGAAAAACAAAGAAATAAGGAGTTGCTCCAAGATTGCTTAATTGCACG
The DNA here is from genome assembly GCA_910589765.1 of Avena atlantica. Taxonomy (NCBI): domain Eukaryota; kingdom Viridiplantae; phylum Streptophyta; class Magnoliopsida; order Poales; family Poaceae; genus Avena; species Avena atlantica. The sequence goes on along the minus strand of CAJUWN010000872.1, from coordinate 1,972 downwards.
ATATGTATAAATTACTAAAGCAGCGGAGCATGCACCGAGATTCCTCCCCCCACCCCCGCCCCCCTACTCTGAATATAAAATGGGCATTGCCTTTATCTCCCCGTTCTCCTTGTCTGGACTCTTGGGCACGGTGAAACCTAGGCCCATGTCCTCCTTCATCTGTCTCAATGCATCCAGGCAACGGTCCCTGTCATTGTAGGCTTCGTGGCAACCTTTGCTTCGATGATGTGTTCTCTGCGTGTCTCGGTGGCTTCTTCCAGAAGGAGGGCACATCTATCTGGGAGATTCTTCTTGTCACGTAAGAGCTTCGTAATTAAGTTGATGGTTAGGTCTTGTTTGGACAAGCTGTGTGCGATCAACTTCTGAAGCTCGTCGATCACCCTATGCAGCTCATCGCGCTCTGCTCCGAGCCTCCTGATGGTAAGTGAAAATCAAGCATGATCTCCTTCTGCAGAGACACACTACCAGGAAAAGGCACATCCGTGGCGCACCTAAAAAGCACAACCATTGTGCACTAGCAGTGCGCCACTAGCTGCGCGCTACGGCTAAGTTTTACCCGTAGCGCACATTTTTTTTTGCAAAAAACACCCTTGTTTTGAATTGCAAAAGCAATCGGGTCTATGCATCTCCGCCGTCGTGTCACCTCGTCGGAGCATGGCCATGGCCACGACCTACCACCGCATGGAGGTGCGGGAGGCCGTGGTCGCGCTAGTCCTAATCGATAGGAGAAGGTGTGGTTGGAGAAAGGGTTAGGAGGAAGATAAGAAGAGAAGGAGGCCACCATCTCCCATCATCACTGCAAGGAAGATGAGAAGGCCACCGCCCCGCCGTCATCACTACAAGGAGGAGGAGAAGGTCGTCGTCCCGCCGCCGTCACTTCAAGGAGAGGAGGAGGAGAAAGGCCACCATCACGCCACCATCACTGCAAGGAGAGGAGGACGCTGGAGCAAGAACGCCGAGCATGGTGGCTGTCGAGAGGAGAAGGGGAAGGAGGAGAAGGAAAAGGAGAAGAGAAGGAGAAGGAGAAGAAAAGGCAGAAGGATAAGGAAGAAGGAAAATGAGAAAGGTGGGAAGTAGAGGGTAGTGGGCGGGGTGGTGATTCGAATTTCGAATCCCGCCCAACTTACTCGTCGTGCACTAGGAGTGGTGCGCTACGGGTAAGTCGACTCCATTTTTTCCTGTAGGAAAAACGATCTTTTGGTCATAACTTTTTACTCTTTTCGAATTTTCAAAATCTAAAAAATCTCTAAACGACCTTAAGGGGTTGCAAGAGGATGCGAAATCTAAGTTTGTTAATTTTGGTATATTATACGATTTTTTCGACATCGCATGAAAAAGTGACGGACATTTTACCGTGGCATGACTTTTTTTTACAGAAAAAGTCGAAATTCATGTTTGTTAATTTTCCTAAAAACTAGACCACATTATTTACCTAAATATGAAATGATTTTATTTTTTGAAGTGTTTTTCTTTTTATTTTATTTTTTGCAAGACTAAAAAGCCACTTAGCCGTACGACACTAGGTCAGAGTGCCCTACGGCTAAGTTGACCCAGCTGCTGCAGCACACATATCTGTAGCGCACTAGGTCAGAGTGCGCTACGGCTAAGTTTCACACCCGTAGCGCACCTTGACCTAGTGCGCTACGGGTTTGTGGTCTGCGGCCACCTGTGCGCTGACCCACAACATAGCCGTGGCGCACCACCCCATGTACGCTGCGCTTACGGCAGTTAGCCATAGGGCACCTTTGGACAGTGTGCCACACTTATTTTAACCCGTGGGGCACCACTAGCACGTGCGCCACGGATGTGTGGATTACCTATAGACGTTTTCCTAGTAGTGCACGTCTCTAAACACGCACTATGAAAGATGATACATTTATATCAAGTACTCTTTATTCATCTTAGTTTGGGTTAGGGAGCGTGCACCCTACAGTTTTGGTTGTCTATCTTGGCATGATCGCGGCCACCTTGT
>CAJUWN010000871.1:0-64388 GCA_910589765.1 Avena atlantica | reverse complement strand
TTTTCATGAGCTATTGCCCACAGTTTAGGGGTTCTAGGCGATTTACAGTGACCTTCCGACTGATACATGTTGGAAAGATATGACCAGAAACTCGTCGTTTTCGCGTTTTATGGCCGTTTTCATGAGCTATTGCCCACAGTTTTTAGGGTTCTAGGGCGATTTACAGTGGACCTTCCGACCTGATACATGTTGGAAAGATATGACTATAAACTCGCCGTTCTCGCGTTTTATGGCCGTTTTCATGAGCTATTGCCCACAGTTTAGGGGTTCTAGGGTGATTTACAGTGACCTTCCGAACTGATACATGCTGAAAGATATGACCAGAAAACTCGTCGTTTTCGCGTTTTATGGCCGTTTTCATGAGCTATTGCCCACAGTTTAGGTGTTCTAGGGCGATTTACAGTGACCTTCCGACCTGATACATGTTGGAAAGATATGACCATAAACTCGTCGTTTTCTTGTTTTATGGCCGTTTTCATGAGCTATTGCCACAGTTTAGGGGTTCTAGGGCGATTTACAGTGACCTTCCGACCTGATACATGTTGGAAGATATGACCAGAAACTCGTCGTTTTCGCGTTTTATGGCCGTTTTCATGAGCTATTGCCCATAGTTTTATGGTTCTAGGGCTAATTAAAGCAACCTTAAGACCCGATACCTGTTTGATAGTTATGCCTAAAACTCGTCGTTTTCGTGTTTTATGGTCATTTTCATGAGTTATTGCCCACAGTTTTTGGGTTTCAGCCGGATTTGCATGTCTCGAAAGAACCCTGACATGTTTGAGAGATATGACCAGAAACTCGCCGTTTCTCGCGTTTTATGGCCATTTTCATGAGCTATTGCCCACAGTTTAGGGGTTCTAGGGCGATTTACAGTGACCTTCCGACCTGATACATGTTGGAAAGATATGACCAGAAACTCGTCGTTTTCGCGTTTTATGGCTGTTTTCATGAGCTATTGCCCACAGTTTAGGGGTTCTAGGGCGATTTACAGTGACCTTCCGACCTGATACATGTTGGAAAGGTATGACCAGAAACTCGCCGTTCTCGCGTTTTATGGCCATTTTCATGAGCTATTGCCCACAGTTTAGGGGTTCTAGGGTGATTTACAGTGACCTTCCGAACTGATACATGCTGGAAAGACATGACCAGAAACTCGTCGTTTTCTTGTTTTATGGCCGTTTTCATGAGCTATTGCCCATAGTTTAGGTGTTCTAGGGCGATTTACAGTGACCTTCCGACTGATACATGTTGGAAATATATGACCAGAAACTCGCCGTTCTCGCGTTTTATGGCCGTTTTCATGAGCTATTGCCCACAGTTTAGGGGTTCTAGGGCGATTTACAGTGACCTTCCGACCTGATACATGTTAGAAATATATGACTAAAAACTCCTAGTTTTCTTGTTTTATGGCCGTTTTCATGAGCTATTGCCCACAGTTTTATGGTTCTAGGGCTATTTAAAGCAACCTTAACACCCGGTACATATTTGAGAGTTATGCCCAAAACTCGTCGTTTTCATGTTTTATGGTCATTTTCATGAGTTATTGCCCACAGTTTTGGGTTTCAGCCGGATTTGCATGTCTCGAAAGAACCCTGACATGTTTGAGAGATATGACCAGAAACTCGCCGTTCTCGCGTTTTATGGCCGTTTTCATGAGCTATTGCCCACAGTTTAGGGGTTCTAGGGCAATTTACAGTGACCTTCCGACCTGATACATGTTGGAAAGATATGACCATAAACTCGTCGTTTTCTTGTTTTATGGCCGTTTTCATGAGCTATTCCCCACAGTTTAGGCGTTCTAGGGCGATTTACAGTGACCTTCCGACCTGATACATGTTGGAAAGATATGACCAGAAACTCGCCGTTCTCGCGTTTTATGGCCGTTTTCATGAGCTATTGCCCACAGTTTAGGGGTTCTAGGGCGATTTACAGTGACCTTCCGACCTGATACATGTTGGAAAGATATGACCATAAAACTCGTCGTTTTCTTGTTTTATGGCCGTTTTCATGAGCTATTGCCCACTGTTTAGGGGTTCTAGGGGGATTTACAGTGACCTTCCGACCTGATACATGTTGGAAAGATATGACCAGAAACTCATCGTTTTCGCGTTTTATGGCCATTTTCATGAGCTATTGCCCATAGTTTTATGGTTCTAGGGCTAATTAAAGTAACCTTAAGACCCGATACCTGTTTGATTATGCCTAAAAACTCGTCGTTTTCTTGTTTTATGGTCATTTCATGAGTTATTGCCCACAGTTTTTGGGTTTCAGCCGGATTTGCATGTCTCGAAAGAACCCTGACATGTTTGAGAGATATGACCAGAAACTCGCCGTTCTCGCGTTTTATGGCCGTTTTCATGAGCTATTGCCCACAGTTTAGGGGTTCTAGGGCGATTTACAGTGACCTTCCGACCTGATACATGTTGGAAAGATATGGCCAGAAACTCGTCGTTTTCGCGTTTTATGGGCGTTTTCATGAGCTATTGCCCACAGTTTAGGGGTTCTAGGGCGATTTACAGTGACCTTCCGACCTGATACATGTTGGAAGGTATGACTATAAAACTCGCCGTTCTCGCGTTTTATGGCCATTTTCATGAGCTATTGCCCACAGTTTGGGTTCTAGGGTGATTTACAGTGACCTTCCGAACTGATACATGCTGGAAAGACATGACCAGAAACTCGTCGTTTTCTTGTTTTATGGCCGTTTTCATGAGCTATTGCCCATAGTTTAGGGTTCTAGGGCGATTTACAGTGACCTTCCGACTTGATACATGTTGGAAATATATGACCAGAAACTCGCCGTTTCTCGCGTTTTATGGCCGTTTTCATGAGCTATTGCCCACAGTTTAGGGGTTCTAGGGCGATTTACAGTGACCTTCCGACCTGATACATGTTAGAAAAGATATGACTAAAAACTCCTAGTTTTCTTGTTTTATGGCCGTTTTCATGAGCTATTGCCCACAGTTTTATGGTTCTAGGGCTATTTAAAGCAACCTTAACACCGGTACATATTTGAGAGTTATGCCCAAAAACTCGTCGTTTTCATGTTTTATGGTCATTTTCATGAGTTATTGCCCACAGTTTTTGGGTTTCAGCCGGATTTGCATGTCTCGAAAGAACCCTGACATGTTTGGAGAGATATGACCAGAAACTCGCCGTTCTCGCGTTTTATGGCCGTTTTCATGAGCTATTGCCCACAGTTTAGGGGTTCTAGGGCGATTTACAGTGACCTTCCGACCTGATACATGTTGGAAAGATATGACCATAAACTCGTCGTTTTCTTGTTTATGGCCGTTTTCATGAGCTATTGCCCACAGTTTAGGGGTTCTAGGGCGATTTACAGTGACCTTCCGACCTGATACATGTTGGAAAGATATGACCAGAAACTCGCCGTTCTCGCGTTTTATGGCCGTTTTCATGAGCTATTGCCCACAGTTTAGGGGTTCTAGGGCGATTTACAGTGACCTTCCGACCTGATACATGTTGGAAGATATATGACCATAAACTCGTCGTTTTCTTGTTTTATGGCCGTTTTCATGAGCTATTGCCCACTGTTTAGGGGTTCTAGGGCGATTTACAGTGACCTTCCGACCTGATACATGTTGGAAAGATATGACAGAAACTCGTCGTTTTTCGTTTTATGGCCATTTCATGAGCTATTGCCCATAGTTTTATGGTTCTAGGGCTAATTAAAGTAACCTTAAGACCCGATACCTGTTGATAGTTATGCCTAAAAACTCGTCGTTTTCTTGTTTTATGGTCATTTTCATGAGTTATTGCCCACAGTTTTTGGGTTTCAGCCGGATTTGCAGTCTCGAAAGAACCCTGACATGTTGAGAGATATGACCAGAAACTCGCCGTTCTCGCGTTTTATGGCCGTTTTCATGAGCTATTGCCCACAGTTTAGGGGTTCTAGGGCGATTTACAGTGACCTTCCGACCTGATACATGTTGGAAAGATATGACCAGAAACTCGTCGTTTTCGCGTTTTATGGCCGTTTTCATGAGCTATTGCCCACAGTTTAGGGGTTCTAGGGCGATTTACAGTGACCTTCCGACCTGATACATGTTGGAAAGTATGACTAGAAACTCGCCGTTCTCGCGTTTTATGGCCATTTTCATGAGCTATTGCCCACAGTTTAGGGGTTCTAGGGTGATTTTACAGTGACCTTCCGAACTGATACATGCTGGAAAGACATGACCAGAAACTCGTCGTTTTCTTGTTTTATGGCCGTTTTCATGAGCTATTGCCCATAGTTTAGGTGTTCTAGGGCGATTTACAGTGACCTTCCGACCTGATACATGTTGAAAGATATGACCAGAAACTCGTCGTTCTCGCGTTTTATGGCCGTTTTCATGAGCTATTGCCCACAGTTTAGGGGTTCTAGGGCGATTTACAGTGACCTTCCGACCGACCTGATACATGTTGGAAAGATATGACCAAAAACTCCTCGTTTTCTTGTTTTATGGCCGTTTTCATGAGCTATTGCCCACAGTTTTATGGTTCTAGGGCTATTTAAAGCAACCTTAACACCCGATACATGTTTGGAGTTATGCCCAAAAACTCGTCGTTTTCATGTTTTATGGTCATTTTCATGAGTTATTGCCCACAGTTTTTTGGTTTCAGGCCGTGATTTGCATGTCTCGAAAAGAACCCTGACATGTTTGAGAGATATGACCAGAAACTCGCCGTTTTCTCGCGTTTTATGGCCGTTTTCATGAGCTATTGCCCACAGTTTAGGGGTTCTAGGGCGATTTACAGTGACCTTCCGACCTGATACATGTTGGAAAGATATGACCATAAACTCGTCGTTTTCTTGTTTTATGGCCGTTTTCATGAGCTATTGCCCACAGTTTAGGGGTTCTAGGGCGATTTACAGTGACCTTCCGACCTGATACATGTTGGAAAGATATGACCAGAAACTCGCCGTTCTCGCGTTTTATGGCCGTTTTCATGAGCTATTGCCCACAGTTTAGGGTTCTAGGGCTAATTAAAGTAACCTTAAGACCCGATACATGTTTGATAGTTATGCCAAAAACTCGTCGTTTTCGTGTTTTATGGTCATTTTCATGAGTTATTGCCCACAGTTTTTGGGTTTCAGCCGGATTTGCATGTCTCGAAAGAACCCTGACATGTTTGAGAGATATGACCAGAAACTCGCCGTTCTCGCGTTTTATGGCCATTTTCATGAGCTATTGCCCACAGTTTAGGGGTTCTAGGGCGATTTACAGTGACCTTCCGACCTGATACATGTTGGAAAGATATGACCAGAAACTCGTCGTTTTCGCGTTTTATGGCCGTTTTCATGAGCTATTGCCCACAGTTTAGGGGTTCTAGGGCGATTTACAGTGACCTTCCGACCTGATACATGTTGGAAAGATATGACCAGAAACTCGCCGTTCTCGCGTTTTATGGCCGTTTTCATGAGCTATTGCCCACAGTTTAGGGGTTCTAGGGCGATTTACAGTGACCTTCCGACCTGATACATGTTGGAAAGATATGACCATAAACTCGTCGTTTTCTTGTTTTATGGCCGTTTTCATGAGCTATTGCCCACAGTTTAGGGGTTCTAGGGCGATTTACAGTGACCTTCCGACCTGATACATGTTGGAAAGATATGACCAGAAACTCGTCGTTTTCGCGTTTTATGGCCGTTTTCATGAGCTATTGCCCACAGTTTAGGGGTTCTAGGGCGATTTACAGTGACCTTCCGACCTGATATGTTGGAAAGTTATGACCAAAAACTCGTCGTTTTCTTGTTTTATGGTCATTTTCATGAGCTATTGCCCACAGTTTTGGGTTTCAGCCGGATTTGCATGTCTCGAAAGAACCCTGACATGTTTGAGAGATATGACCAGAAACTCGCCGTTCTCGCGTTTTATGGCCGTTTTCATGAGCTATTGCCCACAGTTTAGGGGTTCTAGGGCGATTTACAGTGACCTTCCGACCTGATACATGTTGGAAAGATATGACCAGAAACTCGTCGTTTTCGCGTTTTATGGCCGTTTTCATGAGCTATTGCCCACAGTTTAGGGGTTCTAGGGCGATTTACAGTGACCTTCCGACCTGATACATGTTGGAAAGATATGACCAGAAACTCGCCGTTCTCGCGTTTTATGGCCATTTTCATGAGCTATTGCCCACAGTTTAGGGGTTCTAGGGCGATTTACAGTGACCTTCCGACCTGATACATGTTGGAAAGATATGACCAGAAACTCGTCGTTTTCTTGTTTTATGGCCGTTTTCATGAGCTATTGCCCATAGTTTAAGGGTTCTAGGGCGATTTACAGTGACCTTCCGACCTGATACATGTTGGAAAGATATGACCAGAAACTCGCCGTTCTCGCGTTTTATGGCCGTTTTCATGAGCTATTGCCCACAGTTTAGGGGTTCTAGGGCGATTTACAGTGACCTTCCGACCTGATACATGTTGGAAAGATATGACTAAAAACTCCTAGTTTTCTTGTTTTATGGCCGTTTTCATGAGCTATTGCCCACAGTTTTATGGTTCTAGGGCTATTTAAAGCAACCTTAACAATACATGTTTGAGAGTTATGCCTAAAAACTCGTCGTTTTCTTGTTTTATGGTCATTTTCATGAGCTATTGCCCACAGTTTAGGGGTTCTAGGGCGATTTACAGTGACCTTCCGACCTGATACATGTTGGAAAGATATGACCAGAAACTCGTCGTTTTCGCGTTTTATGGCCGTTTTCATGAGCTATTGCCCACAGTTTAGGGGTTCTAGGGCATTTACAGTGACCTTCCGACCTGATACATGTTGGAAAGTATGACCATAAACTCGTCGTTTTCTTGTTTTATGGCCGTTTTCATGAGCTATTGCCCACAGTTTAGGGGTTCTAGGGTGATTTACAGTGACCTTCCGAACTGATACATGCTGGAAAGACATGACCAGAAACTCGTCGTTTTCTTGTTTTATGGCCGTTTTCATGAGCTATTGCCCACAGTTTAGGTGTTCTAGGGCGATTTACAGTGACCTTCCGACCTGATACATGTTGGAAAGATATGACCATAAACTCGTCGTTTTCTTGTTTTATGGCCGTTTTCATGAGCTATTGCCCACAGTTTAGGGGTTCTAGGGCGATTTACAGTGACCTTCCGACCTGATACATGTTGGAAAGATATGACCAGAAACTCGTCGTTTTCGCGTTTTATGGCCGTTTTCATGAGCTATTGCCCATAGTTTTATGGTTCTAGGGCTAATTAAAGCAACCTTAAGACCCGATACCTGTTTGATAGTTATGCCTAAAAACTCGTCGTTTTCGTGTTTTATGGTCATTTTCATGAGTTATTGCCCACAGTTTTTGGGTTTCAGCCGGATTTGCATGTCTCGAAAGAACCCTGACATGTTTGAGAGATATGACCAGAAACTCGCCGTTCTCGCGTTTTATGGCCATTTTCATGAGCTATTGCCCACAGTTTAGGGGTTCTAGGGCGATTTACAGTGACCTTCCGACCGGATACATGTTGGAAAGATATGACCAGAAACTCGTCGTTTTCGCGTTTTATGGCTGTTTTCATGAGCTATTGCCCACAGTTTAGGGGTTCTAGGGCGATTTACAGTGACCTTCCGACCTGATACATGTTGGAAAGGTATGACTAGAAACTCGCCGTTCTCGCGTTTTATGGCCATTTTCATGAGCTATTGCCCACAGTTTAGGGGTTCTAGGGTGATTTACAGTGACCTTCCGAACTGATACATGCTGGAAAGACATGACCAGAAACTCGTCGTTTTCTTGTTTTATGGCCGTTTTCATGAGCTATTGCCCATAGTTTAGGTGTTCTAGGGCGATTTACAGTGACCTTCCGACTTGATACATGTTGGAAATATATGACCAGAAACTCGCCGTTCTCGCGTTTTATGGCCGTTTTCATGAGCTATTGCCCACAGTTTAGGGGTTCTAGGGCGATTTACAGTGACCTTCCGACCTGATACATGTTAGAAAGATATGACTAAAAACTCCTAGTTTTCTTGTTTTATGGCCGTTTTCATGAGCTATTGCCCACAGTTTTATGGTTCTAGGGCTATTTAAAGCAACCTTAACACCCGGTACATATTTGAGAGTTATGCCCAAAAACTCGTCGTTTTCATGTTTTATGGTCATTTTCATGAGTTATTGCCCACAGTTTTTGGGTTTCAGCCGGATTTGCATGTCTCGAAAGAACCCTGACATGTTTGAGAGATATGACCAGAAACTCGCCGTTCTCGCGTTTTATGGCCGTTTTCATGAGCTATTGCCCACAGTTTAGGGGTTCTAGGGCAATTTACAGTGACCTTCCGACCTGATACATGTTGGAAAGATATGACCATAAACTCGTCGTTTTCTTGTTTTATGGCCGTTTTCATGAGCTATTGCCCACAGTTTAGGGGTTCTAGGGCGATTTACAGTGACCTTCCGACCTGATACATGTTGGAAAGATATGACCAGAAACTCGCCGTTCTCGCGTTTTATGGCCGTTTTCATGAGCTATTGCCCACAGTTTAGGGGTTCTAGGGCGATTTACAGTGACCTTCCGACCTGATACATGTTGGAAAGATATGACCATAAACTTGTCGTTTTCTTGTTTTATGGCCGTTTTCATGAGCTATTGCCCACTGTTTAGGGGTTCTAGGGAGATTTACAGTGACCTTCCGACCTGATACATGTTGGAAAGATATGACCAGAAACTCATCGTTTTCGCGTTTTATGGCCATTTTCATGAGCTATTGCCCATAGTTTTATGGTTCTAGGGCTAATTAAAGTAACCTTAAGACCCGATACCTGTTTGATAGTTATGCCTAAAAACTCGTCGTTTTCTTGTTTTATGGTCATTTTCATGAGTTATTGCCCACAGTTTTTGGGTTTCAGCCGGATTTGCATGTCTCGAAAGAACCCTGACATGTTTGAGAGATATGACCAGAAACTCGCCGTTCTCGCGTTTTATGGCCGTTTTCATGAGCTATTGCCCACAGTTTAGGGGTTCTAGGGCGATTTACAGTGACCTTCCGACCTGATACATGTTGGAAAGATATGACCAGAAACTCGTCGTTTTCGCGTTTTATGGCTGTTTTCATGAGCTATTGCCCACAGTTTAGGGGTTCTAGGGCGATTTACAGTGACCTTCCGACCTGATACATGTTGGAAAGGTATGACTAGAAACTCGCCGTTCTCGCGTTTTATGGCCATTTTCATGAGCTATTGCCCACAGTTTAGGGGTTCTAGGGTGATTTACAGTGACCTTCCGAACTGATACATGCTGGAAAGACATGACCAGAAACTCGTCGTTTTCTTGTTTTATGGCCGTTTTCATGAGCTATTGCCCATAGTTTAGGTGTTCTAGGGCGATTTACAGTGACCTTCCGACTTGATACATGTTGGAAAGATATGACCAGAAACTCGCCGTTCTCGCGTTTTATGGCCGTTTTCATGAGCTATTGCCCACAGTTTAGGGGTTCTAGGGCGATTTACAGTGACCTTCCGACCTGATACATGTTAGAAAGATATGACTAAAAACTCCTAGTTTTCTTGTTTTATGGCCGTTTTCATGAGCTATTGCCCACAGTTTTATGGTTCTAGGGCTATTTAAAGCAACCTTAACACCCGGTACATATTTGAGAGTTATGCCCAAAAACTCGTCGTTTTCATGTTTTATGGTCATTTTCATGAGTTATTGCCCACAGTTTTTGGGTTTCAGCCGGATTTGCATGTCTCGAAAGAACCCTGACATGTTTGAGAGATATGACCAGAAACTCGCCGTTCTCGCGTTTTATGGCCGTTTTCATGAGCTATTGCCCACAGTTTAGGGGTTCTAGGGCAATTTACAGTGACCTTCCGACCTGATACATGTTGGAAAGATATGACCATAAACTCGTCGTTTTCTTGTTTTATGGCCGTTTTCATGAGCTATTGCCCACAGTTTAGGGGTTCTAGGGCGATTTACAGTGACCTTCCGACCTGATACATGTTGGAAAGATATGACCAGAAACTCGCCGTTCTCGCGTTTTATGGCCGTTTTCATGAGCTATTGCCCACAGTTTAGGGGTTCTAGGGCGATTTACAGTGACCTTCCGACCTGATACATGTTGGAAAGATATGACCATAAACTCGTCGTTTTCTTGTTTTATGGCCGTTTTCATGAGCTATTGCCCACTGTTTAGGGGTTCTAGGGCGATTTACAGTGACCTTCCGACCTGATACATGTTGGAAAGATATGACCAGAAACTCGTCGTTTTCGCGTTTTATGGCCATTTTCATGAGCTATTGCCCATAGTTTTATGGTTCTAGGGCTAATTAAAGTAACCTTAAGACCCGATACCTGTTTGATAGTTATGCCTAAAAACTCGTCGTTTTCGTGTTTTATGGTCATTTTCATGAGTTATTGCCCACAGTTTTTGGGTTTCAGCCGGATTTGCATGTCTCGAAAGAACCCTGACATGTTTGAGAGATATGACCAGAAACTCGCCGTTCTCGCGTTTTATGGCCGTTTTCATGAGCTATTGCCCACAGTTTAGGGGTTCTAGGGCGATTTACAGTGACCTTCCGACCTGATACATGTTGGAAAGATATGACCAGAAACTCGTCGTTTTCGCGTTTTATGGCCGTTTTCATGAGCTATTGCCCACAGTTTAGGGGTTCTAGGGCGATTTACAGTGACCTTCCGACCTGATACATGTTGGAAAGGTATGACTAGAAACTCGCCGTTCTCGCGTTTTATGGCCATTTTCATGAGCTATTGCCCACAGTTTAGGGGTTCTAGGGTGATTTACAGTGACCTTCCGAACTGATACATGCTGGAAAGACATGACCAGAAACTCGTCGTTTTCTTGTTTTATGGCCGTTTTCATGAGCTATTGCCCATAGTTTAGGTGTTCTAGGGCGATTTACAGTGACCTTCCGACTTGATACATGTTGGAAAGATATGACCAGAAACTCGTCGTTCTCGCGTTTTATGGCCGTTTTCATGAGCTATTGCCCACAGTTTAGGGGTTCTAGGGCGATTTACAGTGACCTTCCGACCTGATACATGTTGGAAAGATATGACCAGAAACTCGTCGTTTTCGCGTTTTATGGCCGTTTTCATGAGCTATTGCCCACAGTTTTATGGTTCTAGGGCTATTTAAAGCAACCTTAAACCCGATACATGTTTGAGAGTTATGCCCAAAACTCGTCGTTTTCGTGTTTTATGGTCATTTTCATGAGTTATTGCCCACAGTTTTTGGGTTTCAGGGATTTACAGTGTCTCGAAAGAACCCTGACATGTTGGAAAGATATGACCAGAAACTCGCCGTTCTCGCGTTTTATGGCCGTTTTCATGAGCTATTGCCCACAGTTTAGGGGTTCTAGGGCGATTTACAGTGACCTTCCGACCTGATACATGTTGGAAAGATATGACCATAAACTCGTCGTTTTCTTGTTTTATGGCCGTTTTCATGAGCTATTGCCCACAGTTTAGGGGTTCTAGGGCGATTTACAGTGACCTTCCGACCTGATACATGTTGGAAAGATATGACCAGAAACTCGTCGTTTTCGCGTTTTATGGCCGTTTTCATGAGCTATTGCCCACAGTTTAGGGGTTCTAGGGCTAATTAAAGTAACCTTAAGACCCGATACCTGTTTGATAGTTATGCCTAAAAACTCGTCGTTTTCGTGTTTTATGGTCATTTTCATGAGTTATTGCCCACAGTTTTTGGGTTTCAGCCGGATTTGCATGTCTCGAAAGAACCCTGACATGTTTGAGAGATATGACCAGAAACTCGCCGTTCTCGCGTTTTATGGCCATTTTCATGAGCTATTGCCCACAGTTTAGGGGTTCTAGGGCGATTTACAGTGACCTTCCGACCTGATACATGTTGGAAAGATATGACCAGAAACTCGTCGTTTTCGCGTTTTATGGCTGTTTTCATGAGCTATTGCCCACAGTTTAGGGGTTCTAGGGCGATTTACAGTGACCTTCCGACCTGATACATGTTGGAAAGGTATGACTAGAAACTCGCCGTTCTCGCGTTTTATGGCCATTTTCATGAGCTATTGCCCACAGTTTAGGGGTTCTAGGGTGATTTACAGTGACCTTCCGAACTGATACATGTTGGAAAGATATGACCAGAAACTCGTCGTTTTCTTGTTTTATGGCCGTTTTCATGAGCTATTGCCCATAGTTTAGGGGTTCTAGGGCGATTTACAGTGACCTTCCGACCTGATACATGTTGGAAAGATATGACCAGAAACTCGTCGTTTCTTGTTTTATGGCCGTTTTCATGAGCTATTGCCCACAGTTTAGGGGTTCTAGGGCGATTTACAGTGACCTTCCGACCTGATACATGTTGGAAAGATATGACCAGAAACTCGTCGTTTTCTTGTTTTATGGTCATTTTCATGAGCTATTGCCCACAGTTTTTGGGTTTCAGCCGGATTTGCATGTCTCGAAAGAACCCTGACATGTTTGAGAGATATGACCAGAAACTCGCCGTTCTCGCGTTTTATGGCCGTTTTCATGAGCTATTGCCCACAGTTTAGGGGTTCTAGGGAAATTTACAGTGACCTTCCGACCTGATACATGTTGGAAAGATATGACCATAAACTCGTCGTTTTCTTGTTTTATGGCCGTTTTCATGAGCTATTGCCCACAGTTTAGGGGTTCTAGGGCGATTTACAGTGACCTTCCGACCTGATACATGTTGGAAAGATATGACCAGAAACTCGCCGTTCTCGCGTTTTATGGCCGTTTTCATGAGCTATTGCCCACAGTTTAGGGGTTCTAGGGCGATTTACAGTGACCTTCCGACCTGATACATGTTGGAAAGATATGACCATAAACTCGTCGTTTTCTTGTTTTATGGCCGTTTTCATGAGCTATTGCCCACTGTTTAGGGGTTCTAGGGCGATTTACAGTGACCTTCCGACCTGATACATGTTGGAAAGATATGACGAGAAACTCATCGTTTTCGCGTTTTATGGCCATTTTCATGAGCTATTGCCCATAGTTTTATGGTTCTAGGGCTAATTAAAGTAACCTTAAGACCCGATACCTGTTTGATGGTTATGCCTAAAAACTCGTCGTTTTCGTGTTTTATGGTCATTTTCATGAGTTATTGCCCACATTTTTGGGTTTCAGCCGGATTTGCATGTCTCGAAAGAACCCTGACATGTTTGAGAGATATGACCAGAAACTCGCCGTTCTCGCGTTTTATGGCCATTTTCATGAGCTATTGCCCACAGTTTAGGGGTTCTAGGGCGATTTACAGTGACCTTCCGACCTGATACATGTTGGAAAGATATGACCAGAAACTCGTCGTTTTCGCGTTTTATGGCTGTTTTCATGAGCTATTGCCCACAGTTTAGGGGTTCTAGGGCGATTTACAGTGACCTTCCGACCTGATACATGTTGGAAAGGTAAGACTATAAACTCGCCGTTCTCGCGTTTTATGGCCATTTTCATGAGCTATTGCCCACAGTTTAGGGGTTCTAGGGTGATTTACAGTGACCTTCCGAACTGATACATGCTGGAAAGACATGACCAGAAACTCGTCGTTTTCTTGTTTTATGGCCGTTTTCATGAGCTATTGCCCATAGTTTAGGTGTTGTAGGGCGATTTACAGTAACCTTCCGACTTGATACATGTTGGAAATATATGACCATAAACTCGTCGTTTTCTTGTTTTATGGTCGTTTTCATGAGCTATTGCCCATAGTTTAGGGGTTCTAGGGCGATTTACAGTGACCTTCCGACCTGATACATGTTGGAAAGATATGACCAGAAACTCGTCGTTTTCGCGTTTTATGGCCGTTTTCATGAGCTACTGCCCATAGTTTTATGGTTCTAGGGCTAATTAAAGCAACCTTAAGACCCGATACCTGTTTGATAGTTATGCCTAAAAACTCGTCGTTTTCGTGTTTTATGGTCATTTTCATGAGTTATTGCCCATAGTTTAGGGGTTCTAGGGTGATTTACAGTGACCTTCCGAACTGATACATGCTGGAAAGACATGACCAGAAACTCGTCGTTTTCTTGTTTTATGGCCGTTTTCATGAGCTATTGCCCACAGTTTAGGGGTTCTAGGGCGATTTACAGTGACCTTCCGACCTGATACATGTTGGAAAGATATGACCATAAACTCGTCGTTTTCTTGTTTTATGGTCGTTTTCATGAGCTATTGCCCACAGTTTAGGGGTTCTAGGGCGATTTACAGTGACCTTCCGACCTGATACATGTTGGAAAGATATGACCAGAAACTCGTCGTTTTCGCGTTTTATGGCCGTTTTCATGAGCTACTGCCCATAGTATTATGGTTCTAGGGCTAATTAAAGCAACCTTAAGAACCGATACCTGTTTGATAGTTATGCCTAAAAACTCGTCGTTTTCGTGTTTTATGGTCATTTTCATGAGTTATTGCCCACAATTTTTGGGTTTCAGCCGGATTTGCATGTCTCGAAAGAACCCTGACATGTTTGAGAGATATGACCAGAAACTCGCCGTTCTCGCGTTTTATGGCCATTTTCATGAGCTATTGCCCACAGTTTAGGGGTTCTAGGGCGATTTACAGTGACCTTCCGACCGGATACATGTTGGAAAGATATGACCAGAAACTCGTCGTTTTCGCGTTTTATGGCTGTTTTCATGAGCTATTGCCCACAGTTTAGGGGTTCTAGGGCGATTTACAGTGACCTTCCGACCTGATACATGTTGGAAAGGTATGACTAGAAACTCGCCGTTCTCGCGTTTTATGGCCATTTTCATGAGCTATTGCCCACAGTTTAGGGGTTCTAGGGTGATTTACAGTGACCTTCCGAACTGATACATGCTGGAAAGACATGACCAGAAACTCGTCGTTTTCTTGTTTTATGGCCGTTTTCATGAGCTATTGCCCACAGTTTAGGTGTTCTAGGGCGATTTACAGTGACCTTCCGACTTGATACATGTTGGAAATATATGACCAGAAACTCGCCGTTCTCGCGTTTTATGGCCGTTTTCATGAGCTATTGCCCACAGTTTAGGGGTTCTAGGGCGATTTACAGTGACCTTCCGACCTGATACATGTTAGAAAGATATGACTAAAAACTCCTAGTTTTCTTGTTTTATGGCCGTTTTCATGAGCTATTGCCCACAGTTTTATGGTTCTAGGGCTATTTAAAGCAACCTTAACACCCGGTACATATTTGAGAGTTATGCCAAAAACTCGTCGTTTTCATGTTTTATGGTCATTTTCATGAGTTATTGCCCACAGTTTTTGGGTTTCAGCCGGATTTGCATGTCTCGAAAGAACCCTGACATGTTTGAGAGATATGACCAGAAACTCGCCGTTCTCGCGTTTTATGGCCGTTTTCATGAGCTATTGCCCACAGTTTAGGGGTTCTAGGGCAATTTACAGTGACCTTCCGACCTGATACATGTTGGAAAGATATGACCATAAACTCGTCGTTTTCTTGTTTTATGGCCGTTTTCATGAGCTATTGCCCACAGTTTAGGGGTTCTAGGGCGATTTACAGTGACCTTCCGACCTGATACATGTTGGAAAGATATGACCAGAAACTCGCCGTTCTCGCGTTTTATGGCCGTTTTCATGAGCTATTGCCCACAGTTTAGGGGTTCTAGGGCGATTTACAGTGACCTTCCGACCTGATACATGTTGGAAAGATATGACCATAAACTCGTCGTTTTCTTGTTTTATGGCCGTTTTCATGAGCTATTGCCCACTGTTTAGGGGTTCTAGGGCGATTTACAGTGACCTTCCGACCTGATACATGTTGGAAAGATATGACCAGAAACTCATCGTTTTCGCGTTTTATGGCCATTTTCATGAGCTATTGCCCATAGTTTTATGGTTCTAGGGCTAATTAAAGTAACCTTAAGACCCGATACCTGTTTGATAGTTATGCCTAAAAACTCGTCGTTTTCTTGTTTTATGGTCATTTTCATGAGTTATTGCCCACAGTTTTTGGGTTTCAGCCGGATTTGCATGTCTCGAAAGAACCCTGACATGTTTGAGAGATATGACCAGAAACTCGCCGTTCTCGCGTTTTATGGCCGTTTTCATGAGCTATTGCCCACAGTTTAGGGGTTCTAGGGCGATTTACAGTGACCTTCCGACCTGATACATGTTGGAAAGATATGACCAGAAACTCGTCGTTTTCGCGTTTTATGGCTGTTTTCATGAGCTATTGCCCACAGTTTAGGGGTTCTAGGGCGATTTACAGTGACCTTCCGACCTGATACATGTTGGAAAGGTATGACTAGAAACTCGCCGTTCTCGCGTTTTATGGCCATTTTCATGAGCTATTGCCCACAGTTTAGGGGTTCTAGGGTGATTTACAGTGACCTTCCGAACTGATACATGCTGGAAAGACATGACCAGAAACTCGTCGTTTTCTTGTTTTATGGCCGTTTTCATGAGCTATTGCCCATAGTTTAGGTGTTCTAGGGCGATTTACAGTGACCTTCCGACTTGATACATGTTGGAAAGATATGACCAGAAACTCGCCGTTCTCGCGTTTTATGGCCGTTTTCATGAGCTATTGCCCACAGTTTAGGGGTTCTAGGGCGATTTACAGTGACCTTCCGACCTGATACATGTTAGAAAGATATGACTAAAAACTCCTAGTTTTCTTGTTTTATGGCCGTTTTCATGAGCTATTGCCCACAGTTTTATGGTTCTAGGGCTATTTAAAGCAACCTTAACACCCGGTACATATTTGAGAGTTATGCCCAAAAACTCGTCGTTTTCATGTTTTATGGTCATTTTCATGAGTTATTGCCCACAGTTTTTGGGTTTCAGCCGGATTTGCATGTCTCGAAAGAACCCTGACATGTTTGAGAGATATGACCAGAAACTCGCCGTTCTCGCGTTTTATGGCCGTTTTCATGAGCTATTGCCCACAGTTTAGGGGTTCTAGGGCGATTTACAGTGACCTTCCGACCTGATACATGTTGGAAAGATATGACCAGAAACTCGTCGTTTTCTTGTTTTATGGCCGTTTTCATGAGCTATTGCCCACAGTTTAGGGGTTCTAGGGCGATTTACAGTGACCTTCCGACCTGATACATGTTGGAAAGATATGACCAGAAACTCGCCGTTCTCGCGTTTTATGGCCGTTTTCATGAGCTATTGCCCACAGTTTAGGGGTTCTAGGGCGATTTACAGTGACCTTCCGACCTGATACATGTTGGAAAGATATGACCATAAACTCGTCGTTTTCTTGTTTTATGGCCGTTTTCATGAGCTATTGCCCACTGTTTAGGGGTTCTAGGGCGATTTACAGTGACCTTCCGACCTGATACATGTTGGAAAGATATGACCAGAAACTCGTCGTTTTCGCGTTTTATGGCCGTTTTCATGAGCTATTGCCCACAGTTTTATGGTTCTAGGGCTATTTAAAGTAACCTTAAGACCCGATACATGTTTGATAGTTATGCCTAAAAACTCGTCGTTTTCGTGTTTTATGGTCATTTTCATGAGCTATTGCCCACAGTTTTTGGGTTTCAGCCGGATTTGCATGTCTCGAAAGAACCCTGACATGTTTGAGAGATATGACCAGAAACTCGCCGTTCTCGCGTTTTATGGCCGTTTTCATGAGCTATTGCCCACAGTTTAGGGTTCTAGGGCGATTTACAGTGACCTTCCGACCTGATACATGTTGGAAAGATATGACCAGAAACTCGTCGTTTTCGCGTTTTATGGCCGTTTTCATGAGCTATTGCCCACAGTTTAGGGGTTCTAGGGCGATTTACAGTGACCTTCCGACCTGATACATGTTGGAAAGATATGACCAGAAACTCGCCGTTCTCGCGTTTTATGGCCGTTTTCATGAGCTATTGCCCACAGTTTAGGGGTTCTAGG
Source organism: Avena atlantica (assembly GCA_910589765.1). NCBI lineage: Eukaryota > Viridiplantae > Streptophyta > Magnoliopsida > Poales > Poaceae > Avena > Avena atlantica. The sequence continues at coordinate 46,558 of CAJUWN010000871.1, read as the reverse complement.
GCGATTTACAGTGACCTTCCGAACCTGATACATGTTGGAAAGATATGACCAGAAACTCGTCGTTTTCTTGTTTTATGGCCGTTTTCATGAGCTATTGCCCACAGTTTAGGGGTTCTAGGGCGATTTACAGTGACCTTCCGACCTGATACATGTTGGAAAGATATGACCAGAAACTCGCCGTTCTCTCGTTTTATGGCCGTTTTCATGAGCTATTGCCCACAGTTTAGGGGTTCTAGGGCGATTTACAGTGACCTTCCGACCTGATACATGTTGGAAAGATATGACCAGAAACTCGTCGTTTTCTTGTTTTATGGCCGTTTTCATGAGCTATTGCCCACAGTTTTATGGTTCTAGGGCGATTTACAGTGACCTTCCGACCTGATACATGTTTGAAAGATATGACCATAAACTCGTCGTTTTCATGTTTTATGGCCGTTTTCATGAGCTATTGCCCACAGTTTTAGGGGTTCTAGGGCGATTTACAGTGACCGAAAGACCTGATACATGTTTGAGAGATATGACCAGAAACTCGTCGTTTTCGCGTTTTATGGCCGTTTTCATGAGCTATTGCCCACAGTTTAGGGGTTCTAGGGCGATTTACAGTGACCTTCCGACCTGATACATGTTGGAAAGATATGACCATAAACTCGTCGTTTTCTTGTTTTATGGCCGTTTTCATGAGCTATTGCCCACAGTTTAGGGGTTCTAGGGCGATTTACAGTGACCTTCCGACCTGATACATGTTGGAAAGATATGACCAGAAACTCGTCGTTTTCGCGTTTTATGGCCGTTTTCATGAGCTATTGCCCACAGTTTAGGGGTTCTAGGGCGATTTACAGTGACCTTCCGACCTGATACATGTTGGAGAGATATGACCATAAACTCGTCGTTTTCTTGTTTTATGGCCGTTTTCATGAGCTATTGCCCACAGTTTAGGGGTTCTAGGGCGATTTACAGTGACCTTCCGACCTGATACATGTTGGAAAGATATGACCAGAAACTCGTCGTTTTCTTGTTTTATGGCCGTTTTCATGAGCTATTGCCCATAGTTTATGGTTCTAGGGCTATTAAAGTAACCTTAAGACCCGATACATGTTGGATAGTTATGCCAAAAACTCGTCGTTTTCTTGTTTTATGGTCATTTTCATGAGCTATTGCCCACAGTTTTTGGGTTTCAGGGATATTTAATGTCTCGAAAGAACCCTGACATGTTTGAGAGATATGACCAGAAACTCGCCGTTTTCGTGTTTATGGCCGTTTTCATGAGCTATTGCCCACAGTTTAGGGGTTCTAGGGCGATTTACAGTGACCTTCCGACCTGATACATGTTGGAAAGATATGACCAAAAACTCGTCGTTTTCGCGTTTTATGGCATTTTCATGAGCTATTGCCCACAGTTTAGGGGTTCTAGGCGATTTACAGTGACCTTCGAAAGAACCCTGACATGTTGGAAAGATATGACCAGAAACTCGCCGTTTCTCGCGTTTTATGGCCGTTTTCATGAGCTATTGCCCACAGTTTAGGGGTTCTAGGGCGATTTACAGTGACCTTCCGACCTGATACATGTTGGAAAGATATGACCAGAAACTCGTCGTTTTCGCGTTTTATGGCCGTTTTCATGAGCTATTGCCCACAGTTTAGGGGTTCTAGGGCGATTTACAGTGACCTTCCGACCTGATACATGTTGGAAAGATATGACCAAAAACTCGCCGTTTTCGCGTTTTATGGCCGTTTTCATGAGCTATTGCCCACAGTTTAGGGGTTCTAGGGCGATTTACAGTGACCTTCCACCTGATACATGTTGGAAAGATATGACCAAAACTCGTCGTTTTCTGTTTTATGGCCGTTTTCATGAGCTATTGCCCACAGTTTTAGGGTTCTAGGGCGATTTACAGTGACCTTCCGACCTGATACATGTTTGAAAGATATGACCAGAAACTCGCCGTTCTCGCGTTTTATGGCCGTTTTCATGAGCTATTGCCCACAGTTTAGGGGTTCTAGGGCGATTTACAGTGACCTTCCGACCTGATACATGTTGAAAGATATGACCAGAAACTCGCCGTTCTCACGTTTTATGGCCGTTTTCATGAGCTATTGCCCACAGTTTAGGGGTTCTAGGGCGATTTACAGTGACCTTCCGACCTGATACATGTTGGAAAGATATGACCAGAAACTCGTCGTTTCGCGTTTTATGGCCGTTTTCATGAGCTATTGCCCACAGTTTATGGTTCTAGGGCGATTTAAAGTGACCTTCCGACCCGATACATGTTAAGAGTTATGACCAAAAACTCGTCGTTTTCGTGTTTTATGGCCGTTTTCATGAGCTATTGCCCACAGTTTAGGGGTTCTAGGGCGATTTACAGTGACCTTCCGACCTGATACATGTTGGAAAGATATGACCAGAAACTCGTCGTTTTCGCGTTTTATGGCCGTTTTCATGAGCTATTGCCCAAGTTTTATGGTTCTAGGGCTATTTAAAGCAACCTTAAGACCCGATACATGTTTGAAAGTTATGCCTAAAAACTCGTCGTTTTCGTGTTTTATGGCCGTTTTCATGAGCTATTGCCCACAGTTTTTGGGTTTCAGCCGGATTTGCATGTCTCGAAAGAACCCTGACATGTTTGAGAGATATGACCAGAAACTCGCCGTTTCTCGCGTTTTATGGCCGTTTTCATGAGCTATTGCCCACAGTTTAGGGGTTCTAGGGCGATTTACAGTGACCTTCCGACCTGATACATGTTGGAAAGATATGACCAGAAACTCGTCGTTTTCGCGTTGTTTATGGCCGTTTTCATGAGCTATTGCCCACAGTTTAGGGGTTCTAGGGCGATTTACAGTGACCTTCCGACCTGATACATGTTGGAAAGATATGACCAGAAACTCGCCGTTCTCGCGTTTTATGGCCGTTTTCATGAGCTATTGCCCACAGTTTATGGTTCTAGGGGATTTAAAGTGACCTTAAGACCGGTACATGTTTGAGAGATATGCCAAAAACTCGTCGTTTTCGTGTTTATGGCCGTTTTCATGAGCTATTGCCCACAGTTTTATGGTTTCTAGGGCTATTTAAAGCAACCTTAAGACCCGATACATGTTTGATAGTTATGCTAAAAACTCGTCGTTTTTGTGTTTTATGGTCATTTTCATGAGCTATTGCCCACAGTTTTTGGGTTCAGCCGCGATTTGCATGTCTCGAAAGAACCTGACATGTTTGAGAGATATGACCAGAAACTCGCCGTTCTCGCGTTTTATGGCCGTTTTCATGAGCTATTGCCCACAGTTTAGGGGTTCTAGGGCGATTTACAGTGACCTTCCGACCTGATACATGTTGAAAGATATGACCAGAAACTCGTCGTTTTCGCGTTTTATGGCCGTTTTCATGAGCTATTGCCCACAGTTTAGGGGTTCTAGGGCGATTTACAGTGACCTTCCGACCTGATACATGTTGGAAAGATATGACCAGAAACTCGCCGTTCTCGCGTTTTATGGCCGTTTTCATGAGCTATTGCCCACAGTTTAGGGGTTCTAGGGCGATTTACAGTGACCTTCTGACCTGATACATGTTGGAAAGATATGACCATAAACTCGTCGTTTTCTTGTTTTATGGCCGTTTTCATGAGCTATTGCCCACAGTTTAAGGGTTCTAGGGCGATTTACAGTGACCTTCCGACCTGATACATGTTGGAAAGATATGACCAGAAACTCGCCGTTCTCGCGTTTTATGGCCGTTTTCATGAGCTATTGCCCACAGTTTAGGGGTTCTAGGGCCATTTACAGTGACCTTCCGACCTGATACATGTTGGAAAGATATGACCAAAACTCGTCGTTTTCGCGTTTTATGGCCGTTTTCATGAGCTATTGCCCACAGTTTATGGTTCTAGGGCTATTTAAAGCAACCTTAAGACCCGATACATGTTTAAGAGTTATGCCTAAAAACTCGTCGTTTTCGTGTTTTATGGCCGTTTTCATGAGCTATTGCCCACAGTTTTTTGGTTTCAGCCGGATTTGCATTCTCGAAAGAACCCTGACATGTTTGAGAGATATGACCAGAAACTCGCCGTTTCTCGTGCGTTTTATGGCCGTTTTCATGAGCTATTGCCCACAGTTTAGGGGTTCTAGGGGATTTACAGTGACCTTCCGACCTGATACATGTTGGAAAGATATGACCAGAAACTCGTCGTTTTCTTGTTTTATGGCCGTTTTCATGAGCTATTGCCCACAGTTTAGGGGTTCTAGGGCGATTTACAGTGACCTTCCGACCTGATACATGTTGGAAAGATATGACCAGAAACTCGCCGTTCTCGCGTTTTATGGCCGTTTTCATGAGCTATTGCCCACAGTTTAGGGGTTCTAGGGATATTTAAAGTGACCTTCCGACCCTACATGTTGGAGATATGACCTAAAAACTCGTCGTTTTCGTGTTTATGGCCGTTTTCATGAGCTATTGCCCACAGTTTTTGGTTTTAGGGCTATTTAAAGCAACCTTAAGACCGATACATGTTTGATAGTTATGCCTAAAACTCGTCGTTTTTGTGTTTTATGGTCATTTTCATGAGCTATTGCCCACAGTTTTGGGTTTCAGCCGGATTTGCAGTGTCTCGAAAGACCCTGACATGTTGAGAGATATGACCAGAAACTCGCCGTTCTCGCGTTTTATGGCCGTTTTCATGAGCTATTGCCCACAGTTTAGGGGTTCTAGGGCGATTTACAGTGACCTTCCGACCTGATACATGTTGGAAAGATATGACCAGAAACTCGTCGTTTTCGCGTTTTATGGCCGTTTTCATGAGCTATTGCCCACAGTTTAGGGGTTCTAGGGCGATTTACAGTGACCTTCCGACCTGATACATGTTGGAAAGATATGACCAGAAACTCGCCGTTTCTCGCGTTTTATGGCCGTTTTCATGAGCTATTGCCCATAGTTTAGGGTTCTAGGGCGATTTACAGTGACCTTCCGACCTGATACATGTTGGAAAGATATGACCAGAAACTCGTCGTTTTCTTGTTTTATGGCCGTTTTCATGAGCTATTGCCCACAGTTTAGGGGTTCTAGGGCGATTTACAGTGACCTTCCGACCTGATACATGTTGGAAAGATATGACCAAAACTCGCCGTTCTCCGTTTTATGGCCGTTTTCATGAGCTATTGCCCACAGTTTAGGGGTTCTAGGGCCATTTACAGTGACCTTCCGACCTGATACATGTTGGAAAGATATGACCAGAAACTCGTCGTTTTCGCGTTTTATGGCCGTTTTCATGAGCTATTGCCCAAAGTTTTATGGTTCTAGGATATTTAAAGCAACCTAAGACCCGGTACATGTTTAAGAGTTATGCCTAAAAACTCGTCGTTTTCGTGTTTTATGGCCGTTTTCATGAGCTATTGCCCACAGTTTTTAGGTTTCAGGGGATTTGCATGTCTCGAAAGAACCTGACATGTTTGAGAGATATGACCAGAAACTCGCCGTTCTCGCGTTTTATGGCCGTTTTCATGAGCTATTGCCCACAGTTTAGGGGTTCTAGGGCGATTTACAGTGACCTTCCGACCTGATACATGTTGGAAAGATATGACTAGAAACTCGTCGTTTTCGTGTTTTATGGCCGTTTTCATGAGCTATTGCCCAAGTTTTAGGGGTTCTAGGGCGATTACAGTGACCTTCCGACCTGATACATGTTGGAAAGATATGACCAGAAACTCGCCGTTCTCGCGTTTTATGGCCGTTTTCATAAGCTATTGCCCAAAGTTTTATGGTTCTAGGGATATTAAAGCAACCTTAAGACCCGGTACATGTTTGGAGAGTTATGCCTAAAACTCGTCGTTTTCGTGTCTTATGGCCGTTTTCATGAGCTATTGCCCACAGTTTTATGGTTTTAGGGCTATTTAAAGCAACCTTAAGACCCGATACCTTTTGATAGTTATGCCTAAAAACTCGTTTTTTGTGTTTATGGTCATTTTCATGAGTTATTGCCCACAGTTTTTTGGGTTCAGCCGGATTTGCATGTCTCGAAAGAACCTGACATGTTTGAGAGATATGACCAGAAACTCGCCGTTCTCGCGTTTTATGGCCGTTTTCATGAGCTATTGCCCACAGTTTAGGGGTTCTAGGGCGATTTACAGTGACCTCCGACCTGATACATGTTGGAAAGATATGACCAGAAACTCGTCGTTTTCGCGTTTAATGGCCGTTTTCATGAGCTATTGCCCACAGTTTAGGGGTTCTAGGGCGATTTACAGTGACCTTCCGACCTGATACATGTTGGAAAGATATGACCAGAAACTCGCCGTTCTCGCGTTTTATGGCCGTTTTCATGAGCTATTGCCCACAGTTTAGGGGTTCTAGGGCGATTTACAGTGACCTTCCGACCTGATACATGTTGGAAAGATATGACCATAAACTCGTCGTTTCTCGTGTTTTATGGCCGTTTTCATGAGCTATTGCCCACAGTTTAGGGGTTCTAGGGCGATTTACAGTGACCTTCCGACCTGATACATGTTGGAAAGATATGACCAGAAACTCGCCGTTCTCGCGTTTTATGGCCGTTTTCATGAGCTATTGCCCACAGTTTAGGGGTTCTAGGGCCATTTACAGTGACCTTCCGACCTGATACATGTTGGAAAGATATGACCAGAAACTCGTCGTTTTCGTGTTTTATGGCCGTTTTCATGAGCTATTGCCCAAGTTTTATGGTTCTAGGGGATTTAAAGCAACCTTAAGACCCGATACATGTTTGGAAGTTATGCCTAAAAACTCGTCGTTTCGTGTTTTGGCCGTTTTCATGAGCTATTGCCCACAGTTTTAGGTTTCTCAGCCGGATTTGCATGTCTCGAAAGAACCCTGACATGTTTGAGAGATATGACCAGAAACTCGCCGTTCTCGCGTTTTATGGCCGTTTTCATGAGCTATTGCCCACAGTTTAGGGGTTCTAGGGCGATTTACAGTGACCTTCCGACCTGATACATGTTGGAAAGATATGACCAGAAACTCGTCGTTTTCTTGTTTTATGGCCGTTTTCATGAGCTATTGCCCACAGTTTTGGGGTCTAGGGCGATTAACAGTGACCTTCCGACCTGATACATGTTGGAAGATATGACCAGAAACTCGCCGTTCTCGCGCGTTTATGGCCGTTTTCATGAGCTATTGCCCAAGTTTATGGTTCTAGGGATTTAAAGCAACCTTAAGACCCGGTACATGTTTGAAGAGTTATGCCAAAAACTCGTCGTTTTCGTGTCTTATGGCCGTTTTCATGAGCTATTGCCCACAGTTTTAGGGTTTTAGGGCTATTTAAAGCAACCTTAAGACCCGATACCTGTTTGAGAAGTTATGCCTAAAAACTCGTCGTTTTTGTGTTTTATGGTCATTTTCATGAGTTATTGCCCACAGTTTTTGGGTTTCAGCCGATTTGCATGTCTCGAAAGAACCCTGACATGTTGGAAGATATGACCAGAAACTCGCCGTTCTCTCGCGTTTAATGGCCGTTTTCATGAGCTATTGCCCACAGTTTAGGGGTTCTAGGGCGATTTACAGTGACCTTCCGACCTGATACATGTTGGAAAGATATGACCAGAAACTCGTCGTTTTCTCGCGTTTAATGGCCGTTTTCATGAGCTATTGCCCACAGTTTAGGGGTTCTAGGGCGATTTACAGTGACCTTCCGACCTGATACATGTTGGAAAGATATGACCAGAAACTCGCCGTTTCTCGCGTTTTATGGCCGTTTTCATGAGCTATTGCCCACAGTTTAGGGGTTCTAGGGCGATTTACAGTGACCTTCCGACCTGATACATGTTGGAAAGATATGACCATAAACTCGTCGTTTTCTTGTTTTATGGCCGTTTTCATGAGCTATTGCCCACAGTTTAGGGGTTCTAGGTTTACAGTGACCTTCCGACCTGATACATGTTGAAAGATATGACCAGAAACTCGCCGTTTCTCGCGTTTATGGCCGTTTTCATGAGCTATTGCCCACAGTTTAGGGGTTCTAGGGCGATTTACAGTGACCTTCCGACCTGATACATGTTGGAAAGATATGACCAGAAACTCGTCGTTTTCGTGTTTTATGGCCGTTTTCATGAGCTATTGCCCAAAGTTTTAGGTTCTAGGGATATTTAAAGCAACCTTAAGACCCGGTACATGTTTAAGAGTTTGATGCCTAAAAACTCGTCGTTTTCGTGTTTTATGGCCGTTTTCATGAGCTATTGCCCACAGTTTTTAGGTTTCAAGCCGGATTTGCATGTCCGAAAGACCCTGACATGTTTGAGAGATATGACCAGAAACTCGCCGTTCTCGCGTTTTATGGCCGTTTTCATGAGCTATTGCCCACAGTTTAGGGGTTCTAGGGCGATTTACAGTGACCTTCCGACCTGATACATGTTGGAAAGATATGACCAGAAACTCGTCGTTTTCTGTTTTTATGGCCGTTTTCATGAGCTATTGCCCCACAGTTTAGGGGTTCTAGGGCGATTAACAGTGACCTTCCGACCTGATACATGTTGGAAAGATATGACCAGAAACTCGCCGTTCTCGCGTTTTATGGCCGTTTTCATAAGCTATTGCCCAAAGTTTTATGGTTCTAGGGATATTTAAAGCAACCTTAAGACCCGGTACATGTTGAGAGTTATGCCTAAAACTCGTCGTTTTCGTGTTTTATGGCCGTTTTCATGAGCTATTGCCCACAGTTTTATGGTTTTAGGGCTATTTAAAGCAACCTTAAGACCCGATACCTGTTTGATAGTTATGCCTAAAAACTCGTCGTTTTGTGTTTTATGATGGTCATTTCATGAGTTATTGCCCACAGTTTTTGGGTTTCAGCCGGATTTGCATGTCTCGAAAGAACCCTGACATGTTTGAGAGATATGACCAGAAACTCGCCGTTCTCGCGTTTTATGGCCGTTTTCATGAGCTATTGCCCACAGTTTAGGGGTTCTAGGGCGATTTACAGTGACCTTCCGACCTGATACATGTTGGAAAGATATGACCAGAAACTCGTCGTTTTCGCGTTTAATGGCCGTTTTCATGAGCTATTGCCCACAGTTTAGGGGTTCTAGGGCGATTTACAGTGACCTTCCGACCTGATACATGTTGGAAAGATATGACCAGAAACTCGCCGTTCTCGCGTTTTATGGCCGTTTTCATGAGCTATTGCCCACAGTTTAGGGGTTCTAGGGCGATTTACAGTGACCTTCCGACCTGATACATGTTGGAAAGATATGACCATAAACTCGTCGTTTTCTGTTTAATGGCCGTTTTCATGAGCTATTGCCCACAGTTTAGGGGTTCTAGGTACAGTGACCTTCCGACCTGATACATGTTGGAAAGATATGACCAGAAACTCGCCGTTTTCTGCGTTTTATGGCCGTTTTCATGAGCTATTGCCCACAGTTTAGGGGTTCTAGGGCGATTTACAGTGACCTTCCGACCTGATACATGTTGGAAAGATATGCCATAAACTCGTCGTTTTCTTTTTTTTATGGCCGTTTTCATGAGCTATTGCCCACAGTTTTATGGTTCTAGGGATATTTAAAGCAACCTTAAGACCTGATACATGTTGGAAAGATATGCCAAAAACTCGTCGTTTTCGTGTTTTATGGCCGTTTTCATGAGCTATTGCCCACAGTTTTTAGGTTTCAGCCGGATTTGCATGTCTCGAAAGACCTGACATGTTGGAAAGATATGACCAGAAACTCGCCGTTCTCGCGTTTTATGGCCGTTTTCATGAGCTATTGCCCACAGTTTAGGGGTCTAGGGCGATTTACAGTGACCTTCCGACCTGATACATGTTGGAAAGATATGACTAGAACTCGTCGTTTTCTTGTTTTATGGCCGTTTTCATGAGCTATTGCCCACAGTTTAGGGGTTCTAGGGCGATTAACAGTGACCTTCCGACCTGATACATGTTGGAAAGATATGACCAGAAACTCGCCGTTCTCGTGTTTTATGGCCGTTTTCATGAGCTATTGCCCAAGTTTTTGGGTTCTAGGGATTTAAATGACCTTAAGACCCTGACATGTTGAGAGATATGACCAAAAACTCGTCGTTTTCGTGTTTTATGGCCGTTTTCATGAGCTATTGCCCACAGTTTAGGGGTTCTAGGGCGATTTACAGTGACCTTCCGACCTGATACATGTTTGAAAGATATGACCAGAAACTCGTCGTTTTCGCGTTTAATGGCCGTTTTCATGAGCTATTGCCCACAGTTTAGGGGTTCTAGCCGGATTTACAGTCTCTTCCGACCTGATACATGTTGGAGAGATATGACCAGAAACTCGCCGTTCTCGCGTTTTATGGCCGTTTTCATGAGCTATTGCCCATAGTTTAGGGGTTCTAGGGCGATTTACAGTGACCTTCCGACCTGATACATGTTGGAAGATATGACCATAAACTCGTCGTTTTCTTGTTTTATGGCCGTTTTCATGAGCTATTGCCCACAGTTTAGGGGTTCTAGCGATTTACAGTGACCTTCCGACCTGATACATGTTGGAAAGATATGACCAGAAACTCGCCGTTCTCGCGTTTTATGGCCGTTTTCATGAGCTATTGCCCACAGTTTAGGGGTTCTAGGGCCATTTACAGTGACCTTCCGACCTGATACATGTTGGAAAGATATGACCAGAAACTCGTCGTTTTCGCGTTTTATGGCCGTTTTCATGAGCTATTGCCCAAAGTTTTATGGTTCTAGGGATATTTAAAGCAACCTTAAGACCCGGTACATGTTTAAGAGTTATGCCTAAAAACTCGTCGTTTTCGTGTTTTATGGCCGTTTTCATGAGCTATTGCCCACAGTTTTTAGTCTCGCCGGATTTGCATGTCTCGAAAGAACCCTGACATGTTTGAGAGATATGACCAGAAACTCGCCGTTCTCGCGTTTTATAGCCGTTTTCATGAGCTATTGCCCACAGTTTAGGGGTTCTAGGGCGATTTACAGTGACCTTCCGACCTGATACATGTTGGAAAGATATGACTAGAAACTCGTCGTTTTCTTGTTTTTATGGCCGTTTTCATGAGCTATTGCCCATAGTTTAGGGGTTCTAGGGCGATTAACAGTGACCTTCCGACCTGATACATGTTGGAAAGATATGACCAGAAACTCGCCGTTCTCGCGTTTTATGGCCGTTTTCATAAGCTATTGCCCAAGTTTTATGGTTCTAGGGATATTTAAAGCAACCTTAAGACCCGGTACATGTTGAGAGTTATGCCAAAAACTCGTCGTTTTCGTGTCTTATGGCCGTTTTCATGAGCTATTGCCCACAGTTTTATGGTTTTAGGGCTATTTAAAGCAACCTTAAGACCCGATACCTTTTTGATAGTTATGCCTAAAAACTCGTCGTTTTTGTGTTTTATGGTCATTTTCATGAGTTATTGCCCACAGTTTTTGGGTTTCAGCCGGATTTGCATGTCTCGAAAGAACCCTGACATGTTTGAGAGATATGACCAGAAACTCGCCGTTCTCGCGTTTTATGGCCGTTTTCATGAGCTATTGCCCACAGTTTAGGGGTTCTAGGGCGATTTACAGTGACCTTCCGACCTGATACATGTTGGAAAGATATGACCAGAAACTCGTCGTTTTCGCGTTTAATGGCCGTTTTCATGAGCTATTGCCCACAGTTTAGGGGTTCTAGGCGATTTACAGTGACCTTCCGACCTGATACATGTTGGAAAGATATGACCAGAAACTCGCCGTTCTCGCGTTTTATGGCCGTTTTCATGAGCTATTGCCCATAGTTTAGGGGTTCTAGGGCGATTTACAGTGACCTTCCGACCTGATACATGTTGGAAAGATATGACCATAAACTCGTCGTTTTCTTGTTTTATGGCCGTTTTCATGAGCTATTGCCCACAGTTTAGGGGTTCTAGGTACAGTGACCTTCCGACCTGATACATGTTGGAAAGATATGACCAGAAACTCGCCGTTCTCACGTTTTATGGCCGTTTTCATGAGCTATTGCCCACAGTTTAGGGGTTCTAGGGCCATTTACAGTGACCTTCCGACCTGATACATGTTGGAAAGATATGACCATAAACTCGTCGTTTTCGCGTTTTATGGCCGTTTTCATGAGCTATTGCCCAAAGTTTTATGGTTCTAGGGATATTTAAAGCAACCTTAAGACCCGGTACATGTTTAAGAGTTATGCCTAAAAACTCGTCGTTTTCGTGTTTTATGGCCGTTTTCATGAGCTATTTCCCACAGTTTTTGGGTTTCAGCCGGATTTGCATGTCTCGAAAGAACCCTGACATGTTTGAGAGATATGACCAGAAACTCGTCGTTTTCGCGTTTTATGGCCGTTTTCATGAGCTATTGCCCACAGTTTAGGGGTTCTAGGGAGATTTACAGTGACCTTCCGACCTGATACATGTTGGAAAGATATGACTAGAAACTCGTCGTTTTCTTGTTTTATGGCCGTTTTCATGAGCTATTGCCCATAGTTTAGGGGTTCTAGGGCGATTAACAGTGACCTTCCGACCTGATACATGTTGGAAAGATATGACCAGAAACTCGCCGTTCTCGCGTTTTATGGCCGTTTTCATAAGCTATTGCCCAAAGTTTTATGGTTCTAGGGATATTTAAAGCAACCTTAAGACCCGGTACATGTTTGAGAGTTATGCCTAAAAACTCGTCGTTTTCGTGTCTTATGGCCGTTTTCATGAGCTATTGCCCACAGTTTTATGGTTTTAGGGCTATTTAAAGCAACCTTAAGACCCGATACCTGTTTGATAGTTATGCCTAAAAACTCGTCGTTTTTGTGTTTTATGGTCATTTTCATGAGTTATTGCCCACAGTTTTTGGGTTTCAGCCGGATTTGCATGTCTCGAAAGAACCCTGACATGTTTGAGAGATATGACCAGAAACTCGCCGTTCTCGCGTTTTATGGCCGTTTTCATGAGCTATTGCCCACAGTTTAGGGGTTCTAGGGCGATTTACAGTGACCTTCCGACCTGATACATGTTGGAAAGATATGACCAGAAACTCGTCGTTTTCGCGTTTAATGGCCGTTTTCATGAGCTATTGCCCACAGTTTAGGGGTTCTAGGGCGATTTACAGTGACCTTCCGACCTGATACATGTTGGAAAGATATGACCAGAAACTCGCCGTTCTCGCGTTTTATGGCCGTTTTCATGAGCTATTGCCCATAGTTTAGGGGTTCTAGGGCGATTTACAGTGACCTTCCGACCTGATACATGTTGGAAAGATATGACCATAAACTCGTCGTTTTCTTGTTTTATGGCCGTTTTCATGAGCTATTGCCCACAGTTTAGGGGTTCTAGGTACAGTGACCTTCCGACCTGATACATGTTGGAAAGATATGACCAGAAACTCGCCGTTCTCACGTTTTATGGCCGTTTTCATGAGCTATTGCCCACAGTTTAGGGGTTCTAGGGCCATTTACAGTGACCTTCCGACCTGATACATGTTGGAAAGATATGACCATAAACTCGTCGTTTTCGCGTTTTATGGCCGTTTTCATGAGCTATTGCCCAAAGTTTTATGGTTCTAGGGATATTTAAAGCAACCTTAAGACCCGGTACATGTTTAAGAGTTATGCCTAAAAACTCGTCGTTTTCGTGTTTTATGGCCGTTTTCATGAGCTATTGCCCACAGTTTTTAGGTTTCAGCCGGATTTGCATGTCTCGAAAGAACCCTGACATGTTTGAGAGATATGACCAGAAACTCGCCGTTCTCGCGTTTTATAGCCGTTTTCATGAGCTATTGCCCACAGTTTAGGGGTTCTAGGGAGATTTACAGTGACCTTCCGACCTGATACATGTTGGAAAGATATGACCAGAAACTCGTCGTTTTCTTGTTTTATGGCCGTTTTCATGAGCTATTGCCCATAGTTTAGGGGTTCTAGGGCGATTAACAGTGACCTTCCGACCTGATACATGTTGGAAAGATATGACCAGAAACTCGCCGTTCTCGCGTTTTATGGCCGTTTTCATAAGCTATTGCCCAAAGTTTTATGGTTCTAGGGATATTTAAAGCAACCTTAAGACCCGGTACATGTTTGAGAGTTATGCCTAAAACTCGTCGTTTTCGTGTCTTATGGCCGTTTTCATGAGCTATTGCCCACAGTTTTATGGTTTTAGGGCTATTTAAAGCAACCTTAAGACCCGATACCTGTTTGATAGTTATGCCTAAAAACTCGTCGTTTTGTGTTTTATGGTCATTTTCATGAGTTATTGCCCACAGTTTTTGGGTTTCAGCCGGATTTGCATGTCTCGAAAGAACCCTGACATGTTTGAGAGATATGACCAGAAACTCGCCGTTCTCGCGTTTTATGGCCGTTTTCATGAGCTATTGCCCACAGTTTAGGGGTTCTAGGGCGATTTACAGTGACCTTCCGACCTGATACATGTTGGAAAGATATGACCAGAAACTCGTCGTTTTCGCGTTTAATGGCCGTTTTCATGAGCTATTGCCCACAGTTTAGGGGTTCTAGGGCGATTTACAGTGACCTTCCGACCTGATACATGTTGGAAAGATATGACCAGAAACTCGCCGTTCTCGCGTTTTATGGCCGTTTTCATGAGCTATTGCCCATAGTTTAGGGGTTCTAGGGCGATTTACAGTGACCTTCCGACCTGATACATGTTGGAAAGATATGACCATAAACTCGTCGTTTTCTTGTTTTATGGCCGTTTTCATGAGCTATTGCCCACAGTTTAGGGGTTCTAGGTACAGTGACCTTCCGACCTGATACATGTTGGAAAGATATGACCAGAAACTCGCCGTTCTCACGTTTTATGGCCGTTTTCATGAGCTATTGCCCACAGTTTAGGGGTTCTAGGGCCATTTACAGTGACCTTCCGACCTGATACATGTTGGAAAGATATGACCATAAACTCGTCGTTTTCGCGTTTTATGGCCGTTTTCATGAGCTATTGCCCAAAGTTTTATGGTTCTAGGGATATTTAAAGCAACCTTAAGACCCGGTACATGTTTAAGAGTTATGCCTAAAAACTCGTCGTTTTCGTGTTTTATGGCCGTTTTCATGAGCTATTGCCCACAGTTTTTAGGTTTCAGCCGGATTTGCATGTCTCGAAAGAACCCTGACATGTTTGAGAGATATGACCAGAAACTCGCCGTTCTCGCGTTTTATAGCCGTTTTCATGAGCTATTGCCCACAGTTTAGGGGTTCTAGGGAGATTTACAGTGACCTTCCGACCTGATACATGTTGGAAAGATATGACTAGAAACTCGTCGTTTTCTTGTTTTATGGCCGTTTTCATGAGCTATTGCCCATAGTTTAGGGGTTCTAGGGCGATTAACAGTGACCTTCCGACCTGATACATGTTGGAAAGATATGACCAGAAACTCGCCGTTCTCGCGTTTTATGGCCGTTTTCATAAGCTATTGCCCAAAGTTTTATGGTTCTAGGGATATTTAAAGCAACCTTAAGACCCGGTACATGTTTGAGAGTTATGCCTAAAAACTCGTCGTTTTCGTGTCTTATGGCCGTTTTCATGAGCTATTGCCCACAGTTTTATGGTTTTAGGGCTATTTAAAGCAACCTTAAGACCCGATACCTGTTGATAGTTATGCCTAAAAACTCGTCGTTTTTGTGTTTTATGGTCATTTTCATGAGTTATTGCCCACAGTTTTTGGGTTTCAGCCGGATTTGCATGTCTCGAAAGAACCCTGACATGTTTGAGAGATATGACCAGAAACTCGCCGTTCTCGCGTTTTATGGCCGTTTTCATGAGCTATTGCCCACAGTTTAGGGGTTCTAGGGCGATTTACAGTGACCTTCCGACCTGATACATGTTGGAAAGATATGACCAGAAACTCGTCGTTTTCGCGTTTAATGGCCGTTTTCATGAGCTATTGCCCACAGTTTAGGGGTTCTAGGGCGATTTACAGTGACCTTCCGACCTGATACATGTTGGAAAGATATGACCAGAAACTCGCCGTTCTCGCGTTTTATGGCCGTTTTCATGAGCTATTGCCCATAGTTTAGGGGTTCTAGGGCGATTTACAGTGACCTTCCGACCTGATACATGTTGGAAAGATATGACCATAAACTCGTCGTTTTCTTGTTTTATGGCCGTTTTCATGAGCTATTGCCCACAGTTTAGGGGTTCTAGGTACAGTGACCTTCCGACCTGATACATGTTGGAAAGATATGACCAGAAACTCGCCGTTCTCACGTTTTATGGCCGTTTTCATGAGCTATTGCCCACAGTTTAGGGGTTCTAGGGCCATTTACAGTGACCTTCCGACCTGATACATGTTGGAAAGATATGACCATAAACTCGTCGTTTTCGCGTTTTATGGCCGTTTTCATGAGCTATTGCCCAAAGTTTTATGGTTCTAGGGATATTTAAAGCAACCTTAAGACCCGGTACATGTTTAAGAGTTATGCCTAAAAACTCGTCGTTTTCGTGTTTTATGGCCGTTTTCATGAGCTATTGCCCACAGTTTTAGGTTTCAGCCGGATTTGCATGTCTCGAAAGAACCCTGACATGTTTGAGAGATATGACCAGAAACTCGCCGTTCTCGCGTTTTATAGCCGTTTTCATGAGCTATTGCCCACAGTTTAGGGGTTCTAGGGAGATTTACAGTGACCTTCCGACCTGATACATGTTGGAAAGATATGACTAGAAACTCGTCGTTTTCTTGTTTTATGGCCGTTTTCATGAGCTATTGCCCATAGTTTAGGGGTTCTAGGGCGATTAACAGTGACCTTCCGACCTGATACATGTTGGAAAGATATGACCAGAAACTCGCCGTTCTCGCGTTTTATGGCCGTTTTCATAAGCTATTGCCCAAAGTTTTATGGTTCTAGGGATATTAAAGCAACCTTAAGACCCGGTACATGTTTGAGAGTTATGCCTAAAAACTCGTCGTTTTCGTGTCTTATGGCCGTTTTCATGAGCTATTGCCCACAGTTTTATGGTTTTAGGGCTATTTAAAGCAACCTTAAGACCCGATACCTGTTTGATAGTTATGCCTAAAAACTCGTCGTTTTTGTGTTTTATGGTCATTTTCATGAGTTATTGCCCACAGTTTTTGGGTTTCAGCCGGATTTGCATGTCTCGAAAGAACCCTGACATGTTTGAGAGATATGACCAGAAACTCGCCGTTCTCGCGTTTTATGGCCGTTTTCATGAGCTATTGCCCACAGTTTAGGGTTCTAGGGCGATTTACAGTGACCTTCCGACCTGATACATGTTGGAAAGATATGACCAGAAACTCGTCGTTTTCGCGTTTAATGGCCGTTTTCATGAGCTATTGCCCACAGTTTAGGGGTTCTAGGGCGATTTACAGTGACCTTCCGACCTGATACATGTTGGAAAGATATGACCAGAAACTCGTCGTTTTCGCGTTTTATGGCCGTTTTCATGAGCTATTGCCCACAGTTTAGGGGTTCTAGGGCGATTTACAGTGACCTTCCGACCTGATACATGTTGGAAAGATATGACCAGAAACTCGTCGTTTCGCGTTTTATGGCCGTTTTCATGAGCTATTGCCCACAGTTTAGGGGTTCTAGGGCGATTTACAGTGACCTTCCGACCTGATACATGTTGGAAAGATATGACCATAAACTCGTCGTTTTCTTGTTTTATGGCCGTTTTCATAAGCTATTGCCCAAAGTTTTATGGTTCTAGGGATATTTAAACAACCTTAAGACCCGGTACATGTTTGAGAGTTATGCCTAAAAACTCGTCGTTTTCGTGTTTTATGGCCGTTTTCATGAGCTATTGCCCACAGTTTTATGGTTCTAGGGCTATTTAAAGCAACCTTAAGACCCGATACATGTTTGATAGTTATGCCTAAAAACTCGTCGTTTTTGTGTTTTATGGTCATTTTCATGAGTTATTGCCCACAGTTTTTGGGTTCAGCCGATTTGCATGTCTCGAAAGAACCCTGACATGTTTGAGAGATATGACCAGAAACTCGCCGTTCTCGCGTTTTATGGCCGTTTTCATGAGCTATTGCCCACAGTTTAGGGGTTCTAGGGCGATTTACAGTGACCTTCCGACCTGATACATGTTGGAAAGATATGACCAGAAACTCGTCGTTTTCGCGTTTAATGGCCGTTTTCATGAGCTATTGCCCACAGTTTAGGGGTTCTAGGGCGATTTACAGTGACCTTCCGACCTGATACATGTTGGAAAGATATGACCAGAAACTCGCCGTTCTCGCGTTTTATGGCCGTTTTCATGAGCTATTGCCCACAGTTTAGGGGTTCTAGGGCGATTTACAGTGACCTTCCGACCTGATACATGTTGGAAAGATATGACCAGAAACTCGTCGTTTTCGCGTTTTATGGCCGTTTTCATGAGCTATTGCCCACAGTTTAGGGGTTCTAGGGCTATTTACAGTGACCTTCCGACCTGATACATGTTGGAAAGATATGACCAAAAACTCGTCGTTTTCTTGTTTTATGGCCGTTTTCATGAGCTATTGCCCACAGTTTATGGTTCTAGGGATATTTAAAGCAACCTTAAGACCCGGTACATGTTTGAGAGTTATGACTAAAAACTCGTCGTTTTCGTGTTTTATGGCCGTTTTCATGAGCTATTGCCCACAGTTTTATGGTTCTAGGGCTATTTAAAGCAACCTTAAGACCCGATACATGTTTGATAGTTATGCCTAAAAACTCGTCGTTTTCGTGTTTTATGGTCATTTTCATGAGTTATTGCCCACAGTTTTTGGGTTTCAGCCGGATTTGCATGTCTCGAAAGAACCCTGACATGTTTGAGAGATATGACCAGAAACTCGCCGTTCTCGCGTTTTATGGCCGTTTTCATGAGCTATTGCCCACAGTTTAGGGGTTCTAGGGCGATTTACAGTGACCTTCCGACCTGATACATGTTGGAAAGATATGACCAGAAACTCGTCGTTTTCTTGTTTTATGGCCGTTTTCATGAGCTATTGCCCACAGTTTAGGGGTTCTAGGGCGATTTACAATGACCTTCCGACCTGATACATGTTGGAAAGATATGACCAGAAACTCGCCGTTCTCGCGTTTTATGGCCGTTTTCATGAGCTATTGCCCACAGTTTAGGGGTTCTAGGGCGATTTAGAGTGACCTTTCGACCTGATACATGTTGGAAAGATATGACCATAAACTCGTCGTTTTCTTGTTTTATGGCCGTTTTCATGAGCTATTGCCCACAGTTTAGGGGTTCTAGGGCGATTTACAGTGACCTTCCGACCTGATACATGTTGGAAAGATATGACCATAAACTCGTCGTTTTCTTGTTTTATGGCCGTTTTCATGAGCTATTGCCCACAATTTAAGGATTCTAGGGCGATTTACAGTGACCTTCCGACCTGATACATGTTGGAAAGATATGACCAGAAACTCGCCGTTCTCAAGTTTTATGGCCGTTTTCATGAGCTATTGCCCACAGTTTAGGGGTTCTAGGGCGATTTACTGTGACCTTCCGACCTGATACATGTTGGAAAGATATGACCAGAAACTCGTCGTTTTCGCGTTTAATGGCCGTTTTCATGAGCTATTGCCCACAGTTTAGGGGTTCTAGGGCGATTTACAGTGACCTTCCGACCTGATACATGTTGGAAAGATATGACCAGAAACTCGCCGTTCTCGCGTTTTATGGCCGTTTTCATGAGCTATTGCCCATAGTTTAGGGGTTCTAGGGCGATTTACAGTGACCTTCCGACCTGATACATGTTGGAAAGATATGACCATAAACTCGTCGTTTTCTTGTTTTATGGCCGTTTTCATGAGCTATTGCCCACAGTTTAGGGGTTCTAGGGCGATTTACAGTGACCTTCCGACCTGATACATGTTGGAAAGATATGACCAGAAACTCGCCGTTCTCACGTTTTATGGCCGTTTTCATGAGCTATTGCCCACAGTTTAGGGGTTCTAGGGCCATTTACAGTGACCTTCCGACCTGATACATGTTGGAAAGATATGACCATAAACTCGTCGTTTTCGCGTTTTATGGCCGTTTTCATGAGCTATTGCCCAAAGTTTTATGGTTCTAGGGATATTTAAAGCAACCTTAAGACCCGGTACATGTTTAAGAGTTATGCCTAAAAACTCGTCGTTTTCGTGTTTTATGGCCGTTTTCATGAGCTATTGCCCACAGTTTTTAGGTTTCAGCCGGATTTGCATGTCTCGAAAGAACCCTGACATGTTTGAGAGATATGACCAGAAACTCGCCGTTCTCGCGTTTTATAGCCGTTTTCATGAGCTATTGCCCACAGTTTAGGGGTTCTAGGGAGATTTACAGTGACCTTCCAACCTGATACATGTTGGAAAGATATGACTAGAAACTCGTCTTTTTCTTGTTTTATGGCCGTTTTCATGAGCTATTGCCCATAGTTTAGGGGTTCTAGGGCGATTAACAGTGACCTTCCGACCTGATACATGTTGGAAAGATATGACCAGAAACTCGCCGTTCTCGCGTTTTATGGCCGTTTTCATAAGCTATTGCCCAAAGTTTTATGGTTCTAGGGATATTTAAAGCAACCTTAAGACCCGGTACATGTTTGAGAGTTATGCCTAAAAACTCGTCGTTTTCGTGTTTATGGCCGTTTTCATGAGCTATTGCCCACAGTTTTATGGTTTTAGGGCTATTTAAAGCAACCTTAAGACCCGATACCTGTTTGATAGTTATGCCTAAAAACTCGTCGTTTTTGTGTTTTATGGTCATTTTCATGAGTTATTGCCCACAGTTTTTGGGTTTCAGCCGGATTTGCATGTCTCGAAAGAACCCTGACATGTTTGAGAGATATGACCAGAAACTCGTCGTTCTCGCGTTTTATGGCCGTTTTCATGAGCTATTGCCCACAGTTTAGGGGTTCTAGGGCGATTTACAGTGACCTTCCGACCTGATACATGTTGGAAAGATATGACCAGAAACTCGTCGTTTTCGCGTTTAATGGCCGTTTTCATGAGCTATTGCCCACAGTTTAGGGGTTCTAGGGCGATTTACAGTGACCTTCCGACCTGATACATGTTGGAAAGATATGACCAGAAACTCGCCGTTCTCGCGTTTTATGGCCGTTTTCATGAGCTATTGCCCATAGTTTAGGGGTTCTAGGGCGATTTACAGTGACCTTCCGACCTGATACATGTTGGAAAGATATGACCATAAACTCGTCGTTTTCTTGTTTTATGGCCGTTTTCATGAGCTATTGCCCACAGTTTAGGGGTTCTAGGTACAGTGACCTTCCGACCTGATACATGTTGGAAAGATATGACCAGAAACTCGCCGTTCTCACGTTTTATGGCCGTTTTCATGAGCTATTGCCCACAGTTTAGGGGTTCTAGGGCCATTTACAGTGACCTTCCGACCTGATACATGTTGGAAAGATATGACCATAAACTCGTCGTTTTCGCGTTTTATGGCCGTTTTCATGAGCTATTGCCCAAAGTTTTATGGTTCTAGGGATATTTAAAGCAACCTTAAGACCCGGTACATGTTTAAGAGTTATGCCTAAAAACTCGTCGTTTTCGTGTTTTATGGCCGTTTTCATGAGCTATTGCCCACAGTTTTTAGGTTTCAGCCGGATTTGCATGTCTCGAAAGAACCCTGACATGTTTGAGAGATATGACCAGAAACTCGCCGTTCTCGCGTTTTATAGCCGTTTTCATGAGCTATTGCCCACAGTTTAGGGGTTCTAGGGAGATTTACAGTGACCTTCCGACCTGATACATGTTGGAAAGATATGACTAGAAACTCGTCGTTTTCTTGTTTATGGCCGTTTTCATGAGCTATTGCCCATAGTTTAGGGGTTCTAGGGCGATTAACAGTGACCTTCCGACCTGATACATGTTGGAAAGATATGACCAGAAACTCGCCGTTCTCGCGTTTTATGGCCGTTTTCATAAGCTATTGCCCAAAGTTTATGGTTCTAGGGATATTTAAAGCAACCTTAAGACCGGTACATGTTTGAGAGTTATGCCTAAAAACTCGTCGTTTTCGTGTCTTATGGCCGTTTTCATGAGCTATTGCCCACAGTTTTATGGTTTTAGGGCTATTTAAAGCAACCTTAAGACCCGATACCTGTTTGATAGTTATGCCTAAAAACTCGTCGTTTTTGTGTTTTATGGTCATTTTCATGAGTTATTGCCCACAGTTTTTGGGTTTCAGCCGGATTTGCATGTCTCGAAAGAACCCTGACATGTTTGAGAGATATGACCAGAAACTCGCCGTTCTCGCGTTTTATGGCCGTTTTCATGAGCTATTGCCCACAGTTTAGGGGTTCTAGGGCGATTTACAGTGACCTTCCGACCTGATACATGTTGGAAAGATATGACCAGAAACTCGTCGTTTTCGCGTTTAATGGCCGTTTTCATGAGCTATTGCCCACAGTTTAGGGGTTCTAGGGCGATTTACAGTGACCTTCCGACCTGATACATGTTGGAAAGATATGACCAGAAACTCGCCGTTCTCGCGTTTTATGGCCGTTTTCATGAGCTATTGCCCACAGTTTAGGGGTTCTAGGGCGATTTACAGTGACCTTCCGACCTGATACATGTTGGAAAGATATGACCATAAACTCGTCGTTTTCTTGTTTTATGGCCGTTTTCATGAGCTATTGCCCACAGTTTAGGGGTTCTAGGGCGATTTACAGTGACCTTCCGACCTGATACATGTTGGAAAGATATGACCATAAACTCGTCGTTTTCTTGTTTTATGGCCGTTTTCATGAGCTATTGCCCACAGTTTAGGGTTCTAGGGCGATTTACAGTGACCTTCCGACCTGATACATGTTGGAAAGATATGACCAGAAACTCGTCGTTTTCACGTTTTATGGCCGTTTTCATGAGCTATTGCCCACAGTTTTAGGGGTTCTAGGGCGATTTACTGTGACCTTCCGACCTGATACATGTTGGAAAGATATGACCAGAAACTCGTCGTTTTCGCGTTTTATGGCCGTTTTCATGAGCTATTGCCCACAGTTTAGGGGTTCTAGGGCGATTTACAGTGACCTTCCGACCTGATACATGTTGGAAAGATATGACCAGAAACTCGCCGTTCTCGCGTTTTATGGCCGTTTTCATGAGCTATTGCCCACAGTTTAGGGGTTCTAGGGCGATTTACAGTGACCTTCCGACCTGATACATGTTGGAAAGATATGACCATAAACTCGTCGTTTTCTTGTTTTATGGCCGTTTTCATGAGCTATTGCCCACAGTTTAGGGGTTCTAGGGCGATTTACAGTGACCTTCCGACCTGATACATGTTGGAAAGATATGACCAGAAACTCGCCGTTCTCGCGTTTTATGGCCGTTTTCATGAGCTATTGCCCACAGTTTAGGGGTTCTAGGGCCATTTACAGTGACCTTCCGACCTGATACATGTTGGAAAGATATGACCATAAACTCGTCGTTTTCGCGTTTTATGGCCGTTTTCATGAGCTATTGCCCAAAGTTTTATGGTTCTAGGGATATTTAAAGCAACCTTAAGACCCGGTACATGTTTGAGAGTTATGCCTAAAAACTCGTCGTTTTCGTGTTTTATGGCCGTTTTCATGAGCTATTGCCCACAGTTTTTAGGTTTCAGCCGGATTTGCATGTCTCGAAAGAACCCTGACATGTTTGAGAGATATGACCAGAAACTCGCCGTTCTCGCGTTTTATGGCCGTTTTCATGAGCTATTGCCCACAGTTTAGGGGTTCTAGGGCGATTTACAGTGACCTTCCGACCTGATACATGTTGGAAAGATATGACCAGAAACTCGTCGTTTTCTTGTTTTATGGCCGTTTTCATGAGCTATTGCCCACAGTTTAGGGGTTCTAGGGCGATTTACAGTGACCTTCCGACCTGATACATGTTGGAAAGATATGACCAGAAACTCGCCGTTCTCGTTTTATGGCCGTTTTCATAAGCTATTGCCCAAAGTTTTAGGGGTTCTAGGGCGATTTAAAGCAACCTTAAGACCCGGTACATGTTGGAGAGTTATGACCTAAAAACTCGTCGTTTTCGTGTTTTATGGCCGTTTTCATGAGCTATTGCCCACAGTTTTATGGTTCTAGGGCTATTTAAAGCAACCTTAAGACCCGATACATGTTTGATAGTTATGCCTAAAAACTCGTCGTTTTGTGTTTTATGGTCATTTTCATGAGTTATTGCCCACAGTTTTTGGGTTTCATCCGGATTTGCATGTCTCGAAAGAACCCTGACATGTTTGAGAGATATGACCAGAAACTCGCCGTTCTCGCGTTTTATGGCCGTTTTCATGAGCTATTGCCCACAGTTTAGGGGTTCTAGGGCGATTTACAGTGACCTTCCGACCTGATACATGTTGGAAAGATATGACCAGAAACTCGTCGTTTTCGCGTTTAATGGCCGTTTTCATGAGCTATTGCCCACAGTTTAGGGGTTCTAGGGCGATTTACAGTGACCTTCCGACCTGATACATGTTGGAAAGATATGACCAGAAACTCGCCGTTCTCGCGTTTTATGGCCGTTTTCATGAGCTATTGCCCACAGTTTAGGGGTTCTAGGGCGATTTACAGTGACCTTCCGACCTGATACATGTTGGAAAGATATGACCATAAACTCGTCGTTTCTTGTTTTATGGCCGTTTTCATGAGCTATTGCCCATAATTTAAGGGTTCTAGGGCGATTTACAGTGACCTTCCGACCTGATACATGTTGGAAAGATATGACCAGAAACTCGCCGTTCTCACGTTTTATGGCCGTTTTCATGAGCTATTGCCCACAGTTTAGGGTTCTAGGGCGATTTACAGTGACCTTCCGACCTGATACATGTTGGAAAGATATGACCAGAAACTCGCCGTTCTCGCGTTTTATGGCCGTTTTCATGAGCTATTGCCCACAGTTTAGGGTTCTAGGGCGATTTACAGTGACCTTCCGACCTGATACATGTTGGAAAGATATGACCATAAACTCGTCGTTTTCTTGTTTTATGGCCGTTTTCATGAGCTATTGCCCACAGTTTAGGGGTTCTAGGTACAGTGACCTTCCGACCTGATACATGTTGGAAAGATATGACCAGAAACTCGCCGTTCTCACGTTTTATGGCCGTTTTCATGAGCTATTGCCCACAGTTTAGGGGTTCTAGGGCCATTTACAGTGACCTTCCGACCTGATACATGTTGGAAAGATATGACCATAAACTCGTCGTTTTCGCGTTTTATGGCCGTTTTCATGAGCTATTGCCCAAAGTTTTATGGTTCTAGGGATATTTAAAGCAACCTTAAGACCCGGTACATGTTTAAGAGTTATGCCTAAAAACTCGTCGTTTTCGTGTTTTATGGCCGTTTTCATGAGCTATTGCCCACAGTTTTTAGGTTTCAGCCGGATTTGCATGTCTCGAAAGAACCCTGACATGTTTGAGAGATATGACCAGAAACTCGCCGTTCTCGCGTTTTATAGCCGTTTTCATGAGCTATTGCCCACAGTTTAGGGGTTCTAAGGAGATTTACAGTGACCTTCCGACCTGATACATGTTGGAAAGATATGACTAGAAACTCGTCGTTTTCTTGTTTTATGGCCGTTTTCATGAGCTATTGCCCATAGTTTAGGGGTTCTAGGGCGATTAACAGTGACCTTCCGACCTGATACATGTTGGAAAGATATGACCAGAAACTCGCCGTTCTCGCGTTTTATGGCCGTTTTCATAAGCTATTGCCCAAAGTTTTATGGTTCTAGGGATATTTAAAGCAACCTTAAGACCCGGTACATGTTTGAGAGTTATGCCTAAAAACTCGTCGTTTTCGTGTCTTATGGCCGTTTTCATGAGCTATTGCCCACAGTTTTATGGTTTTAGGGCTATTTAAAGCAACCTTAAGACCCGATACCTGTTTGATAGTTATGCCTAAAAACTCGTCGTTTTTGTGTTTTATGGTCATTTTCATGAGTTATTGCCCACAGTTTTTGGGTTTCAGCCGGATTTGCATGTCTCGAAAGAACCCTGACATGTTTGAGAGATATGACCAGAAACTCGCCGTTCTCGCGTTTTATGGCCGTTTTCATGAGCTATTGCCCACAGTTTAGGGGTTCTAGGGCGATTTACAGTGACCTTCCGACCTGATACATGTTGGAAAGATATGACCAGAAACTCGTCGTTTTCGCGTTTTATGGCCGTTTTCATGAGCTATTGCCCACAGTTTAAGGGTTCTAGGGCGATTTACAGTGACCTTCCGACCTGATACATGTTGGAAAGATATGACCAGAAACTCGCCGTTCTCGCGTTTTATGGCCGTTTTCATGAGCTATTGCCCACAGTTTAGGGGTTCTAGGGCGATTTACAGTGACCTTCCGACCTGATACATGTTGGAAAGATATGACCATAAAACTCGTCGTTTTCTTGTTTTATGGCCGTTTTCTTGAGCTATTGCCCACAGTTTAAGGGTTCTAGGGAGATTTACAGTGACCTTCCGACCTGATACATGTTGGAAAGATATGACCAGAAACTCGCCGTTCTCGCGTTTTATGGCCGTTTTCATGAGCTATTGCCCACAGTTTAGGGGTTCTAGGGCGATTTACAGTGACCTTCCGACCTGATACATGTTGGAAAGATATGACCAGAAACTCGCCGTTCTCGCGTTTTATGGCCGTTTTCATGAGCTATTGCCCACAGTTTAGGGGTTCTAGGGCGATTTACAGTGACCTTCCGACCTGATACATGTTGGAAAGATATGACCATAAACTCGTCGTTTTCTTGTTTTATGGCCGTTTTCATGAGCTATTGCCCACAGTTTAGGGGTTCTAGGGTACAGTGACCTTCCGACCTGATACATGTTGGAAAGATATGACCAGAAACTCGCCGTTCTCACGTTTTATGGCCGTTTTCATGAGCTATTGCCCACAGTTTAGGGGTTCTAGGGCCATTTACAGTGACCTTCCGACCTGATACATGTTGGAAAGATATGACCATAAACTCGTCGTTTTCGCGTTTTATGGCCGTTTTCATGAGCTATTGCCCAAAGTTTTATGGTTCTAGGGATATTTAAAGCAACCTTAAGACCCGGTACATGTTTAAGAGTTATGCCTAAAAACTCGTCGTTTTCGTGTTTTATGGCCGTTTTCATGAGCTATTGCCCACAGTTTTTGGTTTCAGCCGGATTTGCATGTCTCGAAAGAACCCTGACATGTTTGAGAGATATGACCAGAAACTCGCCGTTCTCGCGTTTTATAGCCGTTTTCATGAGCTATTGCCCACAGTTTAGGGGTTCTAAGGAGATTTACAGTGACCTTCCGACCTGATACATGTTGGAAAGATATGACTAGAAACTCGTCGTTTTCTTGTTTTATGGCCGTTTTCATGAGCTATTGCCCATAGTTTAGGGGTTCTAGGGCGATTAACAGTGACCTTCCGACCTGATACATGTTGGAAAGATATGACCAGAAACTCGCCGTTCTCGCGTTTTATGGCCGTTTTCATAAGCTATTGCCCAAAGTTTTATGGTTCTAGGGATATTTAAAGCAACCTTAAGACCCGGTACATGTTTGAGAGTTATGCCTAAAAACTCGTCGTTTTCGTGTCTTATGGCCGTTTTCATGAGCTATTGCCCACAGTTTTATGGTTTTAGGGCTATTTAAAGCAACCTTAAGACCCGATACCTGTTTGATAGTTATGCCTAAAAACTCGTCGTTTTGTGTTTTATGGTCATTTTCATGAGTTATTGCCCACAGTTTTTGGGTTTCAGCCGGATTTGCATGTCTCGAAAGAACCCTGACATGTTTGAGAGATATGACCAGAAACTCGCCGTTCTCGCGTTTTATGGCCGTTTTCATGAGCTATTGCCCACAGTTTAGGGGTTCTAGGGCGATTTACAGTGACCTTCCGACCTGATACATGTTGGAAAGATATGACCAGAAACTCGTCGTTTTCGCGTTTAATGGCCGTTTTCATGAGCTATTGCCCACAGTTTAGGGGTTCTAGGGCGATTTACAGTGACCTTCCGACCTGATACATGTTGGAAAGATATGACCAGAAACTCGCCGTTCTCGCGTTTTATGGCCGTTTTCATGAGCTATTGCCCATAGTTTAGGGGTTCTAGGGCGATTTACAGTGACCTTCCGACCTGATACATGTTGGAAAGATATGACCATAAACTCGTCGTTTTCTTGTTTTATGGCCGTTTTCATGAGCTATTGCCCACAGTTTAGGGGTTCTAGGGCGATTTACAGTGACCTTCCGACCTGATACATGTTGGAAAGATATGACCAGAAACTCGCCGTTCTCACGTTTTATGGCCGTTTTCATGAGCTATTGCCCACAGTTTAGGGGTTCTAGGGCGATTTACAGTGACCTTCCGACCTGATACATGTTGGAAAGATATGACCAGAAACTCGCCGTTCTCGCGTTTTATGGCCGTTTTCATGAGCTATTGCCCACAGTTTAGGGGTTCTAGGGCGATTTACAGTGACCTTCCGACCTGATACATGTTGGAAAGATATGACCATAAACTCGTCGTTTTCTTGTTTTATGGCCGTTTTCATGAGCTATTGCCCACAGTTTAGGGGTTCTAGGGTACAGTGACCTTCCGACCTGATACATGTTGGAAAGATATGACCAGAAACTCGCCGTTCTCACGTTTTATGGCCGTTTTCATGAGCTATTGCCCACAGTTTAGGGGTTCTAGGGCCATTTACAGTGACCTTCCGACCTGATACATGTTGGAAAGATATGACCATAAACTCGTCGTTTTCGCGTTTTATGGCCGTTTTCATGAGCTATTGCCCAAAGTTTTATGGTTCTAGGGATATTTAAAGCAACCTTAAGACCCGTACATGTTTAAGAGTTATGCCTAAAAACTCGTCGTTTTCGTGTTTTATGGCCGTTTTCATGAGCTATTGCCCACAGTTTTTAGGTTTCAGCCGGATTTGCATGTCTCGAAAGAACCCTGACATGTTTGAGAGATATGACCAGAAACTCGCCGTTCTCGCGTTTTATAGCCGTTTTCATGAGCTATTGCCCACAGTTTAGGGGTTCTAGGGCGATTTACAGTGACCTTCCGACCTGATACATGTTGGAAAGATATGACTAGAAACTCGTCGTTTTCTTGTTTTATGGCCGTTTTCATGAGCTATTGCCCATAGTTTAGGGGTTCTAGGGCGATTAACAGTGACCTTCCGACCTGATACATGTTGGAAAGATATGACCAGAAACTCGCCGTTCTCGCGTTTTATGGCCGTTTTCATGAGCTATTGCCCACAGTTTTATGGTTCTAGGGATATTTAAAGCAACCTTAAGACCCGGTACATGTTTGAGAGTTATGCCTAAAAACTCGTCGTTTTCGTGTTTTATGGCCGTTTTCATGAGCTATTGCCCACAGTTTTATGGTTTTAGGGCTATTTAAAGCAACCTTAAGACCCGATACATGTTTGATAGTTATGCCTAAAAACTCGTCGTTTTTGTGTTTTATGGTCATTTTCATGAGCTATTGCCCACAGTTTTTGGGTTTCAGCCGGATTTGCATGTCTCGAAAGAACCCTGACATGTTTGAGAGATATGACCAGAAACTCGCCGTTCTCGCGTTTTATGGCCGTTTTCATGAGCTATTGCCCACAGTTTAGGGGTTCTAGGGCGATTTACAGTGACCTTCCGACCTGATACATGTTGGAAAGATATGACCAGAAACTCGTCGTTTTCGCGTTTTATGGCCGTTTTCATGAGCTATTGCCCACAGTTTAGGGGTTCTAGGGCGATTTACAGTGACCTTCCGACCTGATACATGTTGGAAAGATATGACCAGAAACTCGCCGTTCTCGCGTTTTATGGCCGTTTTCATGAGCTATTGCCCACAGTTTAGGGGTTCTAGGGCGATTTACAGTGACCTTCCGACCTGATACATGTTGGAAAGATATGACCATAAACTCGTCGTTTTCTTGTTTTATGGCCGTTTTCATGAGCTATTGCCCACAGTTTAGGGGTTCTAGGGCGATTTACAGTGACCTTCCGACCTGATACATGTTGGAAAGATATGACCAGAAACTCGTCGTTTCTCGCGTTTTATGGCCGTTTTCATGAGCTATTGCCCACAGTTTAGGGTTCTAGGGCGATTTACAGTGACCTTCCGACCTGATACATGTTGGAAAGATATGACCAGAAACTCGCCGTTTCTCGCGTTTTATGGCCGTTTTCATGAGCTATTGCCCACAGTTTAGGGGTTCTAGGGCGATTTACAGTGACCTTCCGACCTGATACATGTTGGAAAGATATGACCATAAACTCGTCGTTTTCTTGTTTTATGGCCGTTTTCATGAGCTATTGCCCACAGTTTAGGGGTTCTAGGTACAGTGACCTTCCGACCTGATACATGTTGGAAAGATATGACCAGAAACTCGCCGTTCTCGTGTTTTATGGCCGTTTTCATGAGCTATTGCCCACAGTTTAGGGGTTCTAGGGCCATTTACAGTGACCTTCCGACCTGATACATGTTGGAAAGATATGACCATAAACTCGTCGTTTTCGCGTTTTATGGCCGTTTTCATGAGCTATTGCCCACAGTTTTATGGTTCTAGGGATATTTAAAGCAACCTTAAGACCCGATACATGTTTAAGAGTTATGCCTAAAAACTCGTCGTTTTCGTGTTTTATGGCCGTTTTCATGAGCTATTGCCCACAGTTTTAGGGTTCAGCCGGATTTGCATGTCTCGAAAGAACCCTGACATGTTTGAGAGATATGACCAGAAACTCGCCGTTCTCGCGTTTTATGGCCGTTTTCATGAGCTATTGCCCACAGTTTAGGGGTTCTAGGGCGATTTACAGTGACCTTCCGACCTGATACATGTTGGAAAGATATGACCAGAAACTCGTCGTTTTCTTGTTTTATGGCCGTTTTCATGAGCTATTGCCCACAGTTTAGGGGTTCTAGGGCGATTTACAGTGACCTTCCGACCTGATACATGTTGGAAAGATATGACCAGAAACTCGCCGTTCTCGCGTTTTATGGCCGTTTTCATGAGCTATTGCCCAAAGTTTTATGGTTCTAGGGATATTTAAAGCAACCTTAAGACCCGGTACATGTTTGAGAGATATGCCTAAAAACTCGTCGTTTTCGTGTTTTATGGCCGTTTTCATGAGCTATTGCCCACAGTTTTATGGTTTTAGGGCTATTTAAAGCAACCTTAAGACCCGATACCTGTTTGATAGTTATGCCTAAAAACTCGTCGTTTTTGTATTTTATGGTCATTTTCATGAGCTATTGCCCACAGTTTTTGGGTTTCAGCCGGATTTGCATGTCTCGAAAGAACCCTGACATGTTTGAGAGATATGACCAGAAACTCGCCGTTCTCGCGTTTTATGGCCGTTTTCATGAGCTATTGCCCACAGTTTAGGGGTTCTAGGGCGATTTACAGTGACCTTCCGACCTGATACATGTTGGAAAGATATGACCAGAAACTCGTCGTTTTCGCGTTTTATGGCCGTTTTCATGAGCTATTGCCCACAGTTTAGGGGTTCTAGGGCGATTTACAGTGACCTTCCGACCTGATACATGTTGGAAAGATATGACCAGAAACTCGCCGTTTCTCGCGTTTTATGGCCGTTTTCATGAGCTATTGCCCACAGTTTAGGGGTTCTAGGGCGATTTACAGTGACCTTCCGACCTGATACATGTTGGAAAGATATGACCATAAACTCGTCGTTTTCTTGTTTTATGGCCGTTTTCATGAGCTATTGCCCACAGTTTAGGGGTTCTAGGGGTACAGTGACCTTCCGACCTGATACATGTTGGAAAGATATGACCAGAAACTCGCCGTTCTCGCGTTTTATGGCCGTTTTCATGAGCTATTGCCCACAGTTTAGGGGTTCTAGGGCGATTTACAGTGACCTTCCGACCTGATACATGTTGGAAAGATATGACCAGAAACTCGTCGTTTTCGCGTTTTATGGCCGTTTTCATGAGCTATTGCCCAAAGTTTATGGTTCTAGGGATATTTAAAGCAACCTTAAGACCGATACATGTTTGAGAGTTATGCCTAAAAATCGTCGTTTTCGTGTTTTATGGCCGTTTTCATGAGCTATTGCCCACAGTTTTATGGTTCTAGGGCTATTTAAAGCAACCTTAAGACCCGTACATGTTTGAGAGTTATGCCTAAAAACTCGTCGTTTTCGTGTTTTATGGCCGTTTTCATGAGCTATTGCCCACAGTTTTTGGGTTCTAGCCGGATTTGCATGTCTCGAAAGAACCCTGACATGTTTGAGAGATATGACCAGAAACTCGCCGTTCTCGCGTTTTATGGCCGTTTTCATGAGCTATTGCCCACAGTTTAGGGGTTCTAGGGCGATTTACAGTGACCTTCCGACCTGATACATGTTGGAAAGATATGACCAGAAACTCGTCGTTTTCGCGTTTTATGGCCGTTTTCATGAGCTATTGCCCACAGTTTAGGGGTTCTAGGGCGATTTACAGTGACCTTCCGACCTGATACATGTTGGAAAGATATGACCAGAAACTCGCCGTTCTCGCGTTTTATGGCCGTTTTCATGAGCTATTGCCCACAGTTTATGGTTCTAGGGCTATTTAAGCAACCTTAAGACCGATACATGTTTGAAGATTATGCCAGAAACTCGTCGTTTTCGTTTTATGGCCGTTTTCATGAGCTATTGCCCACAGTTTAGGGGTTCTAGGCGATTTACAGTGACCTTCCGACCTGATACATGTTTGAAAGATATGACCAAAAACTCGTCGTTTTCGTGTTTTATGGCCGTTTTCATGAGCTATTGCCCACAGTTTAGGGGTTCTAGGGCGATTTACAGTGACCTTCCGACCTGATACATGTTGGAAAGATATGACCAGAAACTCGCCGTTTTCGCGTTTTATGGCCGTTTTCATGAGCTATTGCCCACAGTTTAGGGGTTCTAGGGCGATTTACAGTGACCTTCCGACCTGATACATGTTGGAAAGATATGACCAGAAACTCGTCGTTTTCGCGTTTTATGGCCGTTTTCATGAGCTATTGCCCACAGTTTAGGGGTTCTAGGGCGATTTACAGTGACCTTCCGACCTGATACATGTTGGAAAGATATGACCAGAAACTCGCCGTTCTCGCGTTTTATGGCCGTTTTCATGAGCTATTGCCCACAGTTTAGGGGTTCTAGGGCGATTTACAGTGACCTTCCGACCTGATACATGTTGGAAAGATATGACCATAAACTCGTCGTTTTCTTGTTTTATGGCCGTTTTCATGAGCTATTGCCCACAGTTTAGGGGTTCTAGGGCGATTTACAGTGACCTTCCGACCTGATACATGTTGGAAAGATATGACCAGAAACTCGCCGTTCTCACGTTTTATGGCCGTTTTCATGAGCTATTGCCCACAGTTTAGGGGTTCTAGGGCCATTTACAGTGACCTTCCGACCTGATACATGTTGGAAAGATATGACCATAAACTCGTCGTTTTCGCGTTTTATGGCCGTTTTCATGAGCTATTGCCCAAAGTTTTATGGTTCTAGGGATATTTAAAGCAACCTTAAGACCCGGTACATGTTTAAGAGTTATGCCTAAAAACTCGTCGTTTTCGTGTTTTATGGCCGTTTTCATGAGCTATTGCCCACAGTTTTTAGGTTTCAGCCGGATTTGCATGTCTCGAAAGAACCCTGACATGTTTGAGAGATATGACCAGAAACTCGCCGTTCTCGCGTTTTATAGCCGTTTTCATGAGCTATTGCCCACAGTTTAGGGGTTCTAGGGAGATTTACAGTGACCTTCCGACCTGATACATGTTGGAAAGATATGACTAGAAACTCGTCGTTTTCTTGTTTTATGGCCGTTTTCATGAGCTATTGCCCATAGTTTAGGGGTTCTAGGGCGATTAACAGTGACCTTCCGACCTGATACATGTTGGAAAGATATGACCAGAAACTCGCCGTTCTCGCGTTTTATGGCCGTTTTCATAAGCTATTGCCCAAAGTTTTATGGTTCTAGGGATATTTAAAGCAACCTTAAGACCGGTACATGTTTGAGAGTTATGCCTAAAAACTCGTCGTTTTCGTGTCTTATGGCCGTTTTCATGAGCTATTGCCCACAGTTTTATGGTTTTAGGGCTATTTAAAGCAACCTTAAGACCCGATACCTGTTTGATAGTTATGCCTAAAAACTCGTCGTTTTGTGTTTTATGGTCATTTTCATGAGTTATTGCCCACAGTTTTTGGGTTTCAGCCGGATTTGCATGTCTCGAAAGAACCCTGACATGTTTGAGAGATATGACCAGAAACTCGCCGTTCTCGCGTTTTATGGCCGTTTTCATGAGCTATTGCCCACAGTTTAGGGGTTCTAGGGCGATTTACAGTGACCTTCCGACCTGATACATGTTGGAAAGATATGACCAGAAACTCGTCGTTTTCGCGTTTAATGGCCGTTTTCATGAGCTATTGCCCACAGTTTAGGGGTTCTAGGGCGATTTACAGTGACCTTCCGACCTGATACATGTTGGAAAGATATGACCAGAAACTCGCCGTTCTCGCGTTTTATGGCCGTTTTCATGAGCTATTGCCCACAGTTTAGGGGTTCTAGGGCGATTTACAGTGACCTTCCGACCTGATACATGTTGGAAAGATATGACCATAAACTCGTCGTTTTCTTGTTTTATGGCCGTTTTCATGAGCTATTGCCCACAGTTTAGGGTTCTAGGTACAGTGACCTTCCGACCTGATACATGTTGGAAAGATATGACCAGAAACTCGCCGTTCTCACGTTTTATGGCCGTTTTCATGAGCTATTGCCCACAGTTTAGGGGTTCTAGGGCCATTTACAGTGACCTTCCGACCTGATACATGTTGGAAAGATATGACCATAAACTCGTCGTTTTCGCGTTTTATGGCCGTTTTCATGAGCTATTGCCCAAAGTTTTATGGTTCTAGGGATATTTAAAGCAACCTTAAGACCCGGTACATGTTTAAGAGTTATGCCTAAAAACTCGTCGTTTTCGTGTTTTATGGCCGTTTTCATGAGCTATTGCCCACAGTTTTTAGGTTTCAGCCGGATTTGCATGTCTCGAAAGAACCCTGACATGTTTGAGAGATATGACCAGAAACTCGCCGTTCTCGCGTTTTATAGCCGTTTTCATGAGCTATTGCCCACAGTTTAGGGGTTCTAGGGAGATTTACAGTGACCTTCCGACCTGATACATGTTGGAAAGATATGACCAGAAACTCGTCGTTTTCTTGTTTTATGGCCGTTTTCATGAGCTATTGCCCACAGTTTAGGGGTTCTAGGGCGATTTACAGTGACCTTCCGACCTGATACATGTTGGAAAGATATGACCAGAAACTCGCCGTTCTCGCGTTTTATGGCCGTTTTCATGAGCTATTGCCCAACAGTTTAGGGGTTCTAGGGATATTTAAAGCAACCTTAAGACCCGGTACATGTTTGAGAGTTATGCCTAAAACTCGTCGTTTTCGTGTCTTATGGCCGTTTTCATGAGCTATTGCCCACAGTTTTATGGTTTTAGGGCTATTTAAAGCAACCTTAAGACCCGATACTGTTTGATAGTTATGCCTAAAAACTCGTCGTTTTTGTGTTTTATGGTCATTTTCATGAGTTATTGCCCACAGTTTTTGGGTTTCAGCCGGATTTGCATGTCTCGAAAGAACCCTGACATGTTTGAGAGATATGACCAGAAACTCGCCGTTCTCGCGTTTTATGGCCGTTTTCATGAGCTATTGCCCACAGTTTAGGGGTTCTAGGGCGATTTACAGTGACCTTCCGACCTGATACATGTTGGAAAGATATGACCAGAAACTCGTCGTTTTCGCGTTTAATGGCCGTTTTCATGAGCTATTGCCCACAGTTTAGGGGTTCTAGGGCGATTTACAGTGACCTTCCGACCTGATACATGTTGGAAAGATATGACCAGAAACTCG
This sequence comes from Avena atlantica, assembly GCA_910589765.1. Taxonomy (NCBI): domain Eukaryota; kingdom Viridiplantae; phylum Streptophyta; class Magnoliopsida; order Poales; family Poaceae; genus Avena; species Avena atlantica. The sequence continues at coordinate 10,797 of CAJUWN010000871.1, read as the reverse complement.
CCGTTCTCGCGTTTTATGGCCGTTTTCATGAGCTATTGCCCATAGTTTAGGGGTTCTAGGGCGATTTACAGTGACCTTCCGACCTGATACATGTTGGAAAGATATGACCATAAACTCGTCGTTTTCTTGTTTTATGGCCGTTTTCATGAGCTATTGCCCACAGTTTAGGGGTTCTAGGTACAGTGACCTTCCGACCTGATACATGTTGGAAAGATATGACCAGAAACTCGCCGTTCTCACGTTTTATGGCCGTTTTCATGAGCTATTGCCCACAGTTTAGGGGTTCTAGGGCCATTTACAGTGACCTTCCGACCTGATACATGTTGGAAAGATATGACCATAAACTCGTCGTTTTCGCGTTTTATGGCCGTTTTCATGAGCTATTGCCCAAAGTTTTATGGTTCTAGGGATATTTAAAGCAACCTTAAGACCCGGTACATGTTTAGGAGTTATGCCTAAAAACTCGTCGTTTTCGTGTTTTATGGCCGTTTTCATGAGCTATTGCCCACAGTTTTTAGGTTTCAGCCGGATTTGCATGTCTCGAAAGAACCCTGACATGTTTGAGAGATATGACCAGAAACTCGCCGTTCTCGCGTTTTATAGCCGTTTTCATGAGCTATTGCCCACAGTTTAGGGGTTCTAGGGCGATTTACAGTGACCTTCCGACCTGATACATGTTGGAAAGATATGACTAGAAACTCGTCGTTTTCTTGTTTTATGGCCGTTTTCATGAGCTATTGCCCATAGTTTAGGGGTTCTAGGGCGATTAACAGTGACCTTCCGACCTGATACATGTTGGAAAGATATGACCAGAAACTCGCCGTTCTCGCGTTTTATGGCCGTTTTCATAAGCTATTGCCCAAAGTTTTATGGTTCTAGGGATATTTAAAGCAACCTTAAGACCCGGTACATGTTTGAGAGTTATGCCTAAAAACTCGTCGTTTTCGTGTCTTATGGCCGTTTTCATGAGCTATTGCCCACAGTTTTATGGTTTTAGGGCTATTTAAAGCAACCTTAAGACCCGATACCTGTTTGATAGTTATGCCTAAAAACTCGTCGTTTTTGTGTTTTATGGTCATTTTCATGAGTTATTGCCCACAGTTTTGGGTTTCAGCCGGATTTGCATGTCTCGAAAGAACCCTGACATGTTTGAGAGATATGACCAGAAACTCGCCGTTCTCGCGTTTTATGGCCGTTTTCATGAGCTATTGCCCACAGTTTAGGGGTTCTAGGGCGATTTACAGTGACCTTCCGACCTGATACATGTTGGAAAGATATGACCAGAAACTCGTCGTTTTCGCGTTTAATGGCCGTTTTCATGAGCTATTGCCCACAGTTTAGGGGTTCTAGGGCGATTTACAGTGACCTTCCGACCTGATACATGTTGGAAAGATATGACCAGAAACTCGTCGTTTCTCGCGTTTTATGGCCGTTTTCATGAGCTATTGCCCACAGTTTAGGGGTTCTAGGGCGATTTACAGTGACCTTCCGACCTGATACATGTTGGAAAGATATGACCAGAAACTCGTCGTTTCTTGCGTTTTATGGCCGTTTTCATGAGCTATTGCCCACAGTTTAGGGGTTCTAGGGCGATTTACAGTGACCTTCCGACCTGATACATGTTGGAAAGATATGACCAAACTCGCCGTTCTCGCGTTTTATGGCCGTTTTCATGAGCTATTGCCCACAGTTTAGGGGTTCTAGGGCGATTTACAGTGACCTTCCGACCTGATACATGTTGGAAAGATATGACCAGAAAACTCGTCGTTCTCGCGTTTTATGGCCGTTTTCATGAGCTATTGCCCACAGTTTAGGGGTTCTAGGGCGATTTACAGTGACCTTCCGACCTGATACATGTTTGAAAGATATGACCATAAACTCGTCGTTTTCTTGTTTTATGGCCGTTTTCATGAGCTATTGCCCACAGTTTAGGGGTTCTAGCGATTTACAGTGACCTTCCGACCTGATACATGTTGGAAAGATATGACCAGAAACTCGCCGTTCTCACGTTTTATGGCCGTTTTCATGAGCTATTGCCCACAGTTTAGGGGTTCTAGGGCCATTTACAGTGACCTTCCGACCTGATACATGTTGGAAAGATATGACCAGAAACTCGTCGTTTTCGCGTTTTATGGCCGTTTTCATGAGCTATTGCCCAAAGTTTTATGGTTCTAGGGATATTTAAAGTGACCTTAAGACCCGGTACATGTTGGAAGAGTTATGCCTAAAAACTCGTCGTTTTCTTGTTTTATGGCCGTTTTCATGAGCTATTGCCCACAGTTTTAGGGTTTCAGCCGGATTTGCATGTCTCGAAAGACCCTGACATGTTTGAGAGATATGACCAGAAACTCGCCGTTCTCGCGTTTTATGGCCGTTTTCATGAGCTATTGCCCACAGTTTAGGGGTTCTAGGGCCATTTACAGTGACCTTCCGACCTGATACATGTTGGAAAGATATGACCAGAAACTCGTCGTTTTCTTGTTTTATGGCCGTTTTCATGAGCTATTGCCCATAGTTTATGGTTCTAGGGCGATTAACAGTGACCTTCCGACCTGATACATGTTGGAAAGATATGACCAGAAACTCGCCGTTCTCGCGTTTTATGGCCGTTTTCATAAGCTATTGCCCAAAGTTTTATGGTTCTAGGGATATTTAAAGCAACCTTAAGACCCGTACATGTTTGAGAGTTATGCCTAAAAACTCGTCGTTTCGTGTTTTATGGCCGTTTTCATGAGCTATTGCCCACAGTTTTATGGTTTTAGGGCTATTTAAAGCAACCTTAAACCGATACCTGTTGATAGTTATGCCTAAAAACTCGTCGTTTTTGTGTTTTATGGTCATTTTCATGAGTTATTGCCCACAGTTTTTGGGTTTCAGCCGGATTTGCATGTCTCGAAAGACCCTGACATGTTTGAGAGATATGACCAGAAACTCGCCGTTCTCGCGTTTTATGGCCGTTTTCATGAGCTATTGCCCACAGTTTAGGGGTTCTAGGGCGATTTACAGTGACCTTCCGACCTGATACATGTTGGAAAGATATGACCAGAAACTCGTCGTTTTCGCGTTTAATGGCCGTTTTCATGAGCTATTGCCCACAGTTTAGGGTTCTAGGGCGATTTACAGTGACCTTCCGACCTGATACATGTTGGAAAGATATGACCAGAAACTCGCCGTTCTCGCGTTTTATGGCCGTTTTCATGAGCTATTGCCCACAGTTTAGGGGTTCTAGGGCGATTTACAGTGACCTTCCGACCTGATACATGTTGGAAAGATATGACCATAAACTCGTCGTTTTCGCGTTTTATGGCCGTTTTCATGAGCTATTGCCCACAGTTTAGGGGTTCTAGGGCGATTTACAGTGACCTTCCGACCTGATACATGTTGGAAAGATATGACCAGAAACTCGTCGTTTTCGCGTTTTATGGCCGTTTTCATGAGCTATTGCCCACAGTTTAGGGGTTCTAGGGCGATTTACAGTGACCTTCCGACCTGATACATGTTGGAAAGATATGACCAGAAACTCGCCGTTCTCGCGTTTTATGGCCGTTTTCATGAGCTATTGCCCACAGTTTAGGGGTTCTAGGGCGATTTACAGTGACCTTCCGACCTGATACATGTTGGAAAGATATGACCATAAACTCGTCGTTTTCTGTTTTATGGCCGTTTTCATGAGCTATTGCCCACAGTTTAGGGGTTCTATGTACAGTGACCTTCCGACCTGATACATGTTGGAAAGATATGACCAGAAACTCGCCGTTTCTCACGTTTTATGGCCGTTTTCATGAGCTATTGCCCACAGTTTAGGGGTTCTAGGGCCATTTACAGTGACCTTCCGACCTGATACATGTTGGAAAGATATGACCATAAACTCGTCGTTTTCGCGTTTTATGGCCGTTTTCATGAGCTATTGCCCAAAGTTTTATGGTTCTAGGGATATTTAAAGCAACCTTAAGACCCGGTACATGTTTAAGAGTTATGCCTAAAAACTCGTCGTTTTCGTGTTTTATGGCCGTTTTCATGAGCTATTGCCCACAGTTTTAGGTTTCAGCCGGATTTGCATGTCTCGAAAGAACCCTGACATGTTTGAGAGATATGACCAGAAACTCGCCGTTCTCGCGTTTTATAGCCGTTTTCATGAGCTATTGCCCACAGTTTAGGGGTTCTAGGGAGATTTACAGTGACCTTCCGACCTGATACATGTTGGAAAGATATGACTAGAAACTCGTCGTTTCTTGTTTTATGGCCGTTTTCATGAGCTATTGCCCATAGTTTAGGGGTTCTAGGGCGATTAACAGTGACCTTCCGACCTGATACATGTTGGAAAGATATGACCAGAAACTCGCCGTTCTCGCGTTTTATGGCCGTTTTCATAAGCTATTGCCCAAAGTTTTATGGTTCTAGGGATATTTAAAGCAACCTTAAGACCCGGTACATGTTTGAGAGTTATGCCTAAAAACTCGTCGTTTTCGTGTCTTATGGCCGTTTTCATGAGCTATTGCCCACAGTTTTATGGTTTTAGGGCTATTTAAAGCAACCTTAAGACCCGATACCTGTTTGATAGTTATGCCTAAAAACTCGTCGTTTTTGTGTTTTATGGTCATTTTCATGAGTTATTGCCCACAGTTTTTGGGTTTCAGCCGGATTTGCATGTCTCGAAAGAACCCTGACATGTTTGAGAGATATGACCAGAAACTCGCCGTTCTCGCGTTTTATGGCCGTTTTCATGAGCTATTGCCCACAGTTTAGGGGTTCTAGGGCGATTTACAGTGACCTTCCGACCTGATACATGTTGGAAAGATATGACCAGAAACTCGTCGTTTTCGCGTTTAATGGCCGTTTTCATGAGCTATTGCCCACAGTTTAGGGGTTCTAGGGCGATTTACAGTGACCTTCCGACCTGATACATGTTGGAAAGATATGACCAGAAACTCGCCGTTCTCGCGTTTTATGGCCGTTTTCATGAGCTATTGCCCATAGTTTAGGGGTTCTAGGGCGATTTACAGTGACCTTCCGACCTGATACATGTTGGAAAGATATGACCATAAACTCGTCGTTTTCTTGTTTTATGGCCGTTTTCATGAGCTATTGCCCACAGTTTAGGGGTTCTAGGTACAGTGACCTTCCGACCTGATACATGTTGGAAAGATATGACCAGAAACTCGCCGTTCTCACGTTTTATGGCCGTTTTCATGAGCTATTGCCCACAGTTTAGGGGTTCTAGGGCCATTTACAGTGACCTTCCGACCTGATACATGTTGGAAAGATATGACCATAAACTCGTCGTTTTCGCGTTTTATGGCCGTTTTCATGAGCTATTGCCCAAAGTTTTATGGTTCTAGGGATATTTAAAGCAACCTTAAGACCCGGTACATGTTTAAGAGTTATGCCTAAAAACTCGTCGTTTTCGTGTTTTATGGCCGTTTTCATGAGCTATTGCCCACAGTTTTTAGGTTCAGCCGGATTTGCATGTCTCGAAAGAACCCTGACATGTTTGAGAGATATGACCAGAAACTCGCCGTTCTCGCGTTTTATAGCCGTTTTCATGAGCTATTGCCCACAGTTTAGGGGTTCTAGGGAGATTTACAGTGACCTTCCGACCTGATACATGTTGGAAAGATATGACTAGAAACTCGTCGTTTTCTTGTTTTATGGCCGTTTTCATGAGCTATTGCCCATAGTTTAGGGTTCTAGGGCGATTAACAGTGACCTTCCGACCTGATACATGTTGGAAAGATATGACCAGAAACTCGCCGTTCTCGCGTTTTATGGCCGTTTTCATAAGCTATTGCCCAAAGTTTTATGGTTCTAGGGATATTTAAAGCAACCTTAAGACCCGGTACATGTTTGAGAGTTATGCCTAAAAACTCGTCGTTTTCGTGTCTTATGGCCGTTTTCATGAGCTATTGCCCACAGTTTTATGGTTTTAGGGCTATTTAAAGCAACCTTAAGACCCGATACCTGTTTGATAGTTATGCCTAAAAACTCGTCGTTTTTGTGTTTTATGGTCATTTTCATGAGTTATTGCCCACAGTTTTTGGGTTTCAGCCGGATTTGCATGTCTCGAAAGAACCCTGACATGTTTGAGAGATATGACCAGAAACTCGCCGTTCTCGCGTTTTATGGCCGTTTTCATGAGCTATTGCCCACAGTTTAGGGGTTCTAGGGCGATTTACAGTGACCTTCCGACCTGATACATGTTGGAAAGATATGACCAGAAACTCGTCGTTTTCGCGTTTAATGGCCGTTTTCATGAGCTATTGCCCACAGTTTAGGGGTTCTAGGGCGATTTACAGTGACCTTCCGACCTGATACATGTTGGAAAGATATGACCAGAAACTCGCCGTTCTCGCGTTTTATGGCCGTTTTCATGAGCTATTGCCCATAGTTTAGGGGTTCTAGGGCGATTTACAGTGACCTTCCGACCTGATACATGTTGGAAAGATATGACCATAAACTCGTCGTTTTCTTGTTTTATGGCCGTTTTCATGAGCTATTGCCCACAGTTTAGGGGTTCTAGTTTACAGTGACCTTCCGACCTGATACATGTTGGAAAGATATGACCAGAAACTCGCCGTTCTCACGTTTTATGGCCGTTTTCATGAGCTATTGCCCACAGTTTAGGGGTTCTAGGGCCATTTACAGTGACCTTCCGACCTGATACATGTTGGAAAGATATGACCATAAACTCGTCGTTTTCGCGTTTTATGGCCGTTTTCATGAGCTATTGCCCAAAGTTTTATGGTTCTAGGGATATTTAAAGCAACCTTAAGACCCGGTACATGTTTAAGAGTTATGCCTAAAAACTCGTCGTTTTCGTGTTTTATGGCCGTTTTCATGAGCTATTGCCCACAGTTTTTAGGTTTCAGCCGGATTTGCATGTCTCGAAAGAACCCTGACATGTTTGAGAGATATGACCAGAAACTCGCCGTTCTCGCGTTTTATAGCCGTTTTCATGAGCTATTGCCCACAGTTTAGGGGTTCTAGGGCGATTTACAGTGACCTTCCGACCTGATACATGTTGGAAAGATATGACTAGAAACTCGTCGTTTTCTTGTTTTATGGCCGTTTTCATGAGCTATTGCCCATAGTTTAGGGGTTCTAGGGCGATTAACAGTGACCTTCCGACCTGATACATGTTGGAAAGATATGACCAGAAACTCGCCGTTCTCGCGTTTTATGGCCGTTTTCATGAGCTATTGCCCAAAGTTTTATGGTTCTAGGGATATTTAAGCAACCTTAAGACCCGGTACATGTTTGAGAGTTATGCCTAAAAACTCGTCGTTTTCGTGTTTTATGGCCGTTTTCATGAGCTATTGCCCACAGTTTTATGGTTCTAGGGCTATTTAAAGCAACCTTAAGACCCGATACCTGTTTGATAGTTATGCCTAAAAACTCGTCGTTTTGTGTTTTATGGTCATTTTCATGAGTTATTGCCCACAGTTTTTGGGTTTCAGCCGGATTTGCATGTCTCGAAAGAACCCTGACATGTTTGAGAGATATGACCAGAAACTCGCCGTTCTCGCGTTTTATGGCCGTTTTCATGAGCTATTGCCCACAGTTTAGGGGTTCTAGGGCGATTTACAGTGACCTTCCGACCTGATACATGTTGGAAAGATATGACCAGAAACTCGTCGTTTTCGCGTTTAATGGCCGTTTTCATGAGCTATTGCCCACAGTTTAGGGGTTCTAGGGCGATTTACAGTGACCTTCCGACCTGATACATGTTGGAAAGATATGACCAGAAACTCGCCGTTCTCGCGTTTTATGGCCGTTTTCATGAGCTATTGCCCATAGTTTAGGGGTTCTAGGGCGATTTACAGTGACCTTCCGACCTGATACATGTTGGAAAGATATGACCATAAACTCGTCGTTTTCTTGTTTTATGGCCGTTTTCATGAGCTATTGCCCACAGTTTAGGGGTTCTAGGTACAGTGACCTTCCGACCTGATACATGTTGGAAAGATATGACCAGAAACTCGCCGTTCTCACGTTTTATGGCCGTTTTCATGAGCTATTGCCCACAGTTTAGGGGTTCTAGGGCCATTTACAGTGACCTTCCGACCTGATACATGTTGGAAAGATATGACCATAAACTCGTCGTTTTCGCGTTTTATGGCCGTTTTCATGAGCTATTGCCCAAGTTTTATGGTTCTAGGGATATTTAAAGCAACCTTAAGACCCGGTACATGTTTAAGAGTTATGCCTAAAAACTCGTCGTTTTCGTGTTTTATGGCCGTTTTCATGAGCTATTGCCCACAGTTTTAGGTTTCAGCCGGATTTGCATGTCTCGAAAGACCCTGACATGTTTGAGAGATATGACCAGAAACTCGCCGTTCTCGCGTTTTATAGCCGTTTTCATGAGCTATTGCCCACAGTTTAGGGGTTCTAGGGAGATTTACAGTGACCTTCCGACCTGATACATGTTGGAAAGATATGACTAGAAACTCGTCGTTTTCTTGTTTTATGGCCGTTTTCATGAGCTATTGCCCATAGTTTAGGGGTTCTAGGGCGATTAACAGTGACCTTCCGACCTGATACATGTTGGAAAGATATGACCAGAAACTCGCCGTTCTCGCGTTTTATGGCCGTTTTCATAAGCTATTGCCCAAGTTTTATGGTTCTAGGGATATTTAAAGCAACCTTAAGACCCGGTACATGTTTGAGAGTTATGCCTAAAACTCGTCGTTTTCGTGTTTTATGGCCGTTTTCATGAGCTATTGCCCACAGTTTATGGTTTTAGGGCTATTTAAAGCAACCTTAAGACCCGATACCTGTTGATAGTTATGCCTAAAAACTCGTCGTTTTTGTGTTTTATGGTCATTTTCATGAGTTATTGCCCACAGTTTTTGGGTTTCAGCCGGATTTGCATGTCTCGAAAGAACCCTGACATGTTTGAGAGATATGACCAGAAACTCGCCGTTCTCGCGTTTTATGGCCGTTTTCATGAGCTATTGCCCACAGTTTAGGGGTTCTAGGGCGATTTACAGTGACCTTCCGACCTGATACATGTTGGAAAGATATGACCAGAAACTCGTCGTTTTCGCGTTTATGGCCGTTTTCATGAGCTATTGCCCACAGTTTAGGGGTTCTAGGGCGATTTACAGTGACCTTCCGACCTGATACATGTTGGAAAGATATGACCAGAAACTCGCCGTTCTCGCGTTTTATGGCCGTTTTCATGAGCTATTGCCCACAGTTTAGGGGTTCTAGGGCGATTTACAGTGACCTTCCGACCTGATACATGTTGGAAAGATATGACCATAAACTCGTCGTTCTTGTTTTATGGCCGTTTTCATGAGCTATTGCCCACAGTTTAGGGGTTTCTATTTACAGTGACCTTCCGACCTGATACATGTTGGAAAGATATGACCAGAAACTCGCCGTTTTCACGTTTTATGGCCGTTTTCATGAGCTATTGCCCACAGTTTAGGGGTTCTAGGGCCATTTACAGTGACCTTCCGACCTGATACATGTTGGAAAGATATGACCATAAACTCGTCGTTTTCGCGTTTTATGGCCGTTTTCATGAGCTATTGCCCAAAGTTTTATGGTTCTAGGGATATTTAAAGCAACCTTAAGACCCGGTACATGTTAAGAGTTATGCCTAAAAACTCGTCGTTTTCGTGTTTATGGCCGTTTTCATGAGCTATTGCCCACAGTTTTTAGGTTTCAGCCGGATTTGCATGTCTCGAAAGACCCTGACATGTTTGAGAGATATGAGAAGAAACTCGCCGTTCTCGCGTTTTATAGCCGTTTCATGAGCTATTGCCCACAGTTTAGGGGTTCTAGGGAGATTTACAGTGACCTTCCGACCTGATACATGTTGGAAAGATATGACTAGAAACTCGTCGTTTTCTTGTTTTATGGCCGTTTTCCATGAGCTATTGCCCATAGTTTAGGGGTTCTAGGGCGATTAACAGTGACCTTCCGACCTGATACATGTTGGAAAGATATGACCAGAAACTCGCCGTTCTCGCGTTTTTATGCCGTTTTCATAAGCTATTGCCCAAAGTTTATGGTTCTAGGGATATTTAAAGCAACCTTAAGACCCGGTACATGTTGAGAGTTATGCCTAAAAAACTCGTCGTTTTCGTGTCTTATGGCCGTTTTCATGAGCTATTGCCCACAGTTTTATGGTTTTAGGGCTATTTAAAGCAACCTTAAGACCCGAACCTGTTTGATAGTTATGCCTAAAAACTCGTCGTTTTTGTTTTATGGTCATTTTCATGAGTTATTGCCCACAGTTTTTTGGTTTCAGCCGGATTTGCATGTCTCGAAAGAACCCTGACATGTTTGAGAGATATGACCAGAAAACTCGCCGTTCTCGCGTTTTATGGCCTTTTCATGAGCTATTGCCCACAGTTTAGGGGTTCTAGGCGATTTACAGTGACCTTCCGACCTGATACATGTTGGAAGATATGACCAGAAACTCGTCGTTTTCGCGTTTAATGGCCGTTTTCATGAGCTATTGCCCACAGTTTAGGGGTTCTAGGGCGATTTACAGTGACCTTCCGACCTGATACATGTTGGAAAGATATGACCAGAAACTCGTCGTTTTCGCGTTTTATGGCCGTTTTCATGAGCTATTGCCCACAGTTTAGGGGTTCTAGGGCGATTTACAGGGACCTTCCGACCTGATACATGTTGGAAAGATATGACTAGAAACTCGTCGTTCTCGCGTTTTTTATGGCCGTTTTCATGAGCTATTGCCCACAGTTTAGGGGTTCTAGGGTGATTAAAGTGACCTTCCGACCTGATACATGTTGGAAAGATATGACCAGAAAACTCGTCGTTTTC